>CABEGB010000115.1:0-59698 GCA_901521435.1 Crematogaster levior | reverse complement strand
TGCTATAATGGAGATACTGCCGTCATAATTGCAAGAAAGTTTTTAACGAAAAATTCATTATCTTTGTACCCATGTTCATCGGAAAATATGGATGTGTATATTGTAAACAATTTATCCCAGTTAATGATATGGGCAGTTACCGAAATTTCGAATAAAGCTGTTCAACTTCCATTCAGGGAAGACTCATGGTGCTGTATGCCATTGCTACATTCATTGTAGCATTAAATTAGAAATTATTACTACCTCTACACTGTAGTACTACCTGATGGCCCGCTAATGAGAAAGGTATGATTCAATTTTATTTATGAATTGCGATAATATTTTAATGTTGTGCACATTTGAACGCATATATTTTTTTATTTATCGTACTACATTTTGTGATATATTTTTATGTGTAATATATTAATTAATTTGTATTTTTTGTTACTGTGTATTTTAGATGGCACCCGATTGACTACGCGTTTCAACATTTTATGTTATTATTGTTAGCATATTTTAAGTAATACATTAATATTTTGTATTTGGTTTAATCTATTACAATTTAATTTACAAATTATATTTTATTTTTTACATTATTATTATAAAATGCAGTCATAAAATAAATGTTTGCATATTTTAATTTATAACTGATATATGTATATTTTATAATTTATATATATTATTTTCAGAATGGAGTATTACGTTTTATTGTATGATATGTACTGCATATCTGTACCATCGTCATGGATCAATTTCGATCAAAGTACTTTCAAGATGCCCAAAAAGCATTCAGAAGTGTCTAAAGCGTGTTATAAACAGCTTACTCCGTCAGACAATTGGCAGGAACTGTCATTCAAGAAAAAGTTTGGACCGTTTGGTGCGTGTCATGATTTGCAACAATTGCAACAAATGCAACAGTTAACACATGTATTTGTATTCTAAAATTTCTTTCAGATACTTACAGTAATGCACGAGCAGTCGAAAAAACTGTGAGTGAATTGTCAACATCAAATGATGAAAACATATTTGTTTCGACAACCGTTGACAAACAAAAAAGATTTATTAGAAAACGAAAGTTTTATGGCGACACATCAACGGATGAAGGTATTTACGTTCGTACAGGATATGTCGTTTTGTTCGTTATAATCCAAAATACTAGTGTAATTTTTAATGTATAATTTTTAAAATTCTAGATGAGCAAGAAAGGAAAAGAGAAAAAGAATAAGAGAAATATAAACGCGCCTTCTAATTACATTCCGCAAAAAAAAAGAGAACATTTATCTAATAGTCAACCAATTGAAAAGTCTGTTCCTTTTATTGAGCCAGGTTAAGATTTTTCTACACGAAATGCATAATATTATCAATGATGCATAAATAATACAAAAATAATTCTAACATATATGTTATTATTAATGCATAGAATACGAACCAGAGAAAATGAGAAAACATATCTCTATTTTGTATGATAAATGCAACGATTCCTTGGATGATCTAGAGAAAGGTAGCAAATTATCGCATTCATCGCATTCATCGCACAAACACTCTGATGAAGAAGATGTACCAGGTATTACATTAAAAGCAGATTAAACACGAAGTGTGTAAAATATTCAGTAGCCTTAAATATATTGTTTGTACTTAATTGTACGATATTGACAACTTCAACTGAATTAAAATAATAATCTACTTAAATAAAAAGAGCATTAATGTTTTCCAATATGTAATATTTATATTTTTATTTTTTCCGAAAATACAGACGAAATGAAGAATATAGATATACATAAAAATGATATAAATTTCCAAGAAATTAGGAAAGACAGAAAAGAAGGTATATATAAGCAATTGGAATCGCGCGATCTCATCCTAAAAAATCTTTAGAAAAATTTACATTATATATTACACAATATATACATTTCAAAAGTACATATAGATATATGTTGCTTTCTTCTTTTTTATTTAATTCTTTTTTTATTTAATTCAAGATTATTGCACATCTTAAAATATTTCACTTTTTTATTTTCCTGTTAGGACCGCTACAAGAAATGCAATTAAGTATCTCTAAAAACCCGAACAATAAAGGAAAGTTTTATGAAGCAAAAAAGAAGACGCAACAAGGTATATTATCAATTGTAATTGTGTTAAAACTTTACAAAGAATAACATTAATTGAATGAATTTGATAAATAGAGTCGAATTTATTATTGAACACCTAAATAATTTAAAATAGTGACAAATGATAATGTCACTTAAGGCTCTTGAGTAGTCACTGCTGTCAACGTCAAACTGTGATATCAGAAGCGAGAAATGACACGCTGAGACGGTTAAAAATTCTTGCGTTCTATTTTTAAATAAAAAGATATTTTGATGAAATAAGACCATAAATCACTTTAAACATGTAAAATTGTGCCTTATTATGCACATAACTAGGCGTACTTTACTGACACTCATTTGACGGTTTATGTATTAAAAACAGTTTTCAGACAATTTTAAAGGTATGTTAAAGTGATTTATGGTGTTATTTCATAAAAATATCTTTTCATTAAAAAATGGCGCGTAAGAATTTTTAACCGTCTTAGCATGTCATTTCTCGCTTCTGATGTCATGATTTGACGTTGGCAGCGATGACTACTCAGAAGCTAAGTTATGTGTGTTGGAAATCAAAAGATATGTTTTGTAGCTTTTTATCAGAAATGCAAAATCGAGATTTTCATATATCTATTTTGAACAATTGTTTTTTTCGATCACGAAAAGGATTTTCCGTTGTGTAATATATTTGAAGTTGCAATCGAAGTAACAAACTGCTTTCGATAATGATATTGATAGTGTCATTGCACTCCCTTAATATAACAAATTAATATAAATTTTTTTGTCGTTTTATAGAAGATTCAGGTAGGCAAGCAATGACTAATATTCCGATTAATGTACGAATTCAAAATCCAGTTAATAGTATGAATGAAGACCATACATCTTGCTGTAAGTTCTGTTGCTTTTACTTGACTGCTATTTTTACATTATAGAATTGCATTCTGTTTATTAATAAAGTAATTATTTTGTCCTTCAGATGCATGTCGACGAAAATTTTTACAAGAAAATGCAAAAGTAAAACGTAAGCTCAACCACATCATTAATTTGCTGGAAAATAAAGGAGGTGATAAAGCCGACCCAGTCGAACAAAATAACAATAACTTGTTACCAAACTTTCCTCTTAGTACAATACAGGAATTGAATAATTTCAACGAGCAATTGATGCAGAATGACGTTCAACGACAATTCGTAAGTCCATTATTATAATTAAAAAATTTTTAAGATATACTAACATAAAATATCAATAAAATATAATATATAAAATAAAATTATAATATAACAATATAACAAAATTATAATAATAAAAAGCAAAACTTGGATAATCTTTTAATTATTTTAATTATTGTAATTTATATGTTTCATAATTGAATAATTAAGCATTCTTCTTTTATAAATTTTAGTATTATATAAAACATTTCAAAAGCTAAATTGGAAAATCCAACTTTGAACCACACTATAAGAAATGTATATCTTTGTGTTTTTTTTAAATATTCAAAATATATATATATAATATATATCTATTATATTATAGGTACAAAAAATGTCAAAGATTGGCGGAGATACTGTCTGTAAAACAGTGCGAAATGTCATGTCTCTAACAATTGCAGATGAATTGGCCCAAATTTATACGTGGACAGGTCAAAAAAAGAGACTAGCATTAAAGAAAACTAAAATTTCAGATGTTATTATCGGTACATATATTCATTTATTTTATTCATATTTACACAATATACTTTTTATTTGTTTCATTCATTCCGCATTTAACCGTTCCATTATTTTATCATCTCTTTCTAGAAGCAATTATGATTTCAACAAATACGACAATGGCCGAAGTGGAAGGATATATGAAAGAATGGGTGCGACGAGCCGGCGATAGAATTAGATCGCTCTCAAAAAAATAAATTTTATTAATTAATAATATAGAGGAAGAATGCGTCATTCTACTTGTAACGAGGACAAATAGTTCGTGTTTTCTCGCTGTATACGGCGGTTGAGATCGTTTTGGCGTTGTTCTTTGCTCGCGGAGTACTGAACAGAACAAGCAAACGTATAAAACAATATAAATAATACATACATAGATGAAATAATATATATAATTCTATTGATAAAATTTACATATTATTTATTTATTCCTATCCTTATATATGTAGCACAATAAATCACATTAAAACTAAAAATGGAAAATTTTGAAAAGTTTATATAAAATTACTATTGTGACAAATTAAAAATTTACATACAAGTTAAACGATCTTTTGAATAATTATTTATTTAAACGCATTAATTCTTTAAACGTATTTATTGTGCTACTCTAAAAATTAAAATTTAAAAATATATTTATAAATTTCCAGCTAATCAAAATTGACAAAAGTTGCCGAATATTCAGCTATTGGTTGGTTTACGTCTCATTTTTTTTAACTCATTGAGCACTGATAATTCTATCTTGTAGTTATCAATGTCCAATAAGTTAAAAAAGTGGGACATAAACCACCCAACAGCTGAGTATTCGGTAACCTGTCAATTTTCGTTAGCTTGGCTGATAGTCGACTCACAGTCAACTTATTGTCATTTTAAAGTCAACACATTGTCAACATATTGTCAACTTTAAAAGTCGACTGACAGTCAACTACTTTTGGGACATTCGTCTACTGTCAGTCGACTTACAGTCGACTGACAGATTGACTTAAAAGTCAACTCTCGCCTTTCACAGTTAGCTTAAAGTCGGCTCATAGTCGACTTCGTGTTGTGTGGGTTGGCGCTTTTCTTATACCTTTTTTTTAAAAAGGTAATTTGTTGTGATTTCACATATTTTGTAGTATAAGAATTATTATGTTATGTTACTCTTGAGCGTCTTTTATTCTATTCTTTTAAAATATATTTTTAAAAATACAATTATTTTTGAGGGGCACTCTGTTTTCATAAAAATCAATCCTATATACAAAATTACTACCTTTTTGAGGTAGTTATTACATGATTAACCCTTTGCAGACGGGAAGCACATATATGTGCTTTCCGCTTATTTTTCAGAAACTTTTGGCTTTATTTACATAAAATTTGGTATACAAGGGTTTTTGATGATGCTCTTTTCAATTCTGAAGTCAAAAATTAAAAATTCTAGATCTGGCGGATCCAATATGGCCAGTGTATAATAGAAATGGTCCAAACATGCATCTGAATCAGAGACATTATATTATATATATACACTAGACTGCTAACTCCTATTGTTTTCCTTATGTATAATATATCCTTTCTGTATGCTATAACGCAAAAAATAGAGAGAGTAATGTAGTTTTAACAATGAAAAAAATTATATTTGTTAATAAATTAATGTCATTTATTAATAAATCATAAATTATTTAATGAACTTGCAAAGAATTTTCTTTCGTATATATTAGATTTTCTTTCGTATATATTAGATTAATTTGTAAGTTTAAAATATAGTAATTATTGACTTCTATTCAACTATTGCGTTTTGTCTGTTGATTCCTTAAAAGGCTGATACGTTTATTTATGCACACTTCTTTTATTTATATTTATTTGTACTTTTAAATTTGCAATATATTCATATATTATATATTTTGTATATGTTGTATGACTTCTATTCAACTATTGCGTTTTGTCTCTTGATTCCTTAAAAGGCTGGTACGTTTATTTATGCACACTTCTTTTATTTATATTTATTTGTACTTTTAAATTTGCAATATATTCATATATTATATATTTTGTATATGTTGTATATTTATAATATTTATTTGAAATTAAGCGATTAATAATATTTTAATATCTTTCATTGCAAACTTATTAT
The DNA here is from genome assembly GCA_901521435.1 of Crematogaster levior. Classification (NCBI taxonomy): domain Eukaryota; kingdom Metazoa; phylum Arthropoda; class Insecta; order Hymenoptera; family Formicidae; genus Crematogaster; species Crematogaster levior. Next base: position 53,836 of record CABEGB010000115.1, on the reverse strand, counting down.
TTTAGAAATTTATTCTATAAATTTTGAATGTAATATGTTTCTTATATTATTGAAGGAAATTATTCGCCATTACACAATTCGACTTCAAGTCAATTGTGTAATCAAGTCAATTGTGTAAATCAAAAGTTACAACAATTTCAACAAATTGCAAATGTGCAGTTCAGCCATTTTTTTGAGATATCGAAAATCCGCTTGCTCGGTCTTTTTTCTAATCGTTTGTAGTTGTTTGTAGTGACTTTCCTTTCGTTTGAAGTTGAACAGCAAATGAAAAAGATGACATCAGTGATACCATTAGTTGTTATTTTATAAAGGTTGCGTTCCAAAATTCATTGCCAGTGCTGAAATTCAGTGAATTTCAGAACTTGGATAAAATAAGTGCGTTCGGTTCCTAAATAAAATAAAAAATCATCAGAAATGTGAAAATAATCACCACGTCACCAGGTCGAATTAATAATCACCAGATCTGGTGATAAATCACCAGCAATGGCAACACTGCGGTAGTGTCTCGCGCCGCTCGCGCCATACTATTGTTCGGCCGGTCTCGCCCTTCACCGCGACCCCCCCAGCCTACACTTTTACACTTTTCTTCGCCTCTTACCGCGATCCCCCTTACCCACACTTGACGATGACTAAGAAAACGGAGTATCTTAATCGTAAATTCATCACATTAGAATTATACATCGCAATATCTCCGCTCGTAGGGCACGTAGGAGAAAAATAAAAATACTTTTCTAATGTAAATCGAACCCAAGCTATCCATTGAGTCTACTTAAAAGCTGATCCGATCAGCCGTTATTGATATATGATAATCGAAGGGTCTCTCGAAAAATCGTCTCGCGTAAAAGATGCCCGGTCTGTCTCGCGCTCGTATCGCGATGCGTATACTTGGCGCGAGACACTACCGTGCCTCTTGATTCAGACCAACTGAGATCCTTAGTGAAATGTTTCAGAAAAATAATTTTGTCCCTGTGATAGAGGACAATAGTGATGAAGATTAAACAGGTAAGAGACGATACATAAGTATTCAGATTTATCAGACTCCAAATAAGCTTTTTTGAAATACTTCTTCTAGAGCAAACTCTATCGTGGAAACTTGTTAATTGTTAAAGTATTTGAGATGGCTGTGAATAATAAGAGAAGAAAGCGAGGTGTAGGCAGCGTCCGGCAAACCGTATGAGTTCAACTTCGATAATTTTTTAACTATGAAGTACCCTTCCAATCGTTTTGAAAATTAAATATGTTTTACAAAATAAATTGAAGATTTTTCTAGTAAAAAATAGTATTAGTATCTCATGAACAAATTATTTTTAAAAATTCGCAAAAATTTAAAAAAATTTTTTAGTCGGTTTTTTTTTTAAATTTCAAAATTTTTGTCAAATACCACACCATTCAATCCCATAACATATATTTTTTCATCAAAATCGGTTTATCCATTAACGAGAAAATTAAATTTTTTAATTTTTAATCTTACCCCCATAACTCTCATACAAAATGTTTTTTGAATATAATATTTGGTAGTTTTCACTCTTACATCACTACTAACTAGTGTCCGACCGAAACTAACAAGGAAGGTGTCGGAAGTGTCCCCCTCCAATTTTGATGAGCTTCTAATATGTTGTTCTCTAGATCAAAATAGGGGACACGTTTTTTTTTATACGTTCCCATACGGTCTTTTAGGGGGTGAAACACCCCTTTGAAAAAAATCGGTTTTTCGGAGCGAATATCTTCGAAACTAAAAAAGATAGAACAAAAATTCAAACTGGGTATTAAATGGCTTGATGAGTACTATAAAATAACGTAAAAAAATTTTTTTTTTTTTTTTATTTTTCAAAAAGCCTTACCCCTTTAACTTTTTTTTCAAAATTTTGAATTTTTGTTTTTACCAAATTAAAGGTTATTTTTTTACGAATTCATCCATGTATATTAAAGTTATGTTGCGTAATATCATTTTCGAGAATTAATTATAAACGCCTCCGTACATACGCTATTTGTGTCGGTCCATGCGCTCGATTCTTCGCGCAACGCGTTTTCCTGTAATCAAAAGATGACGAATACACTTGGAGGACATATCCATATATAATCACGAAAGTTTTCATCACATATAGCTTGAGCACTTATATAAAACTTAAAACAAGTTTAAAAGTCTGTAAGACGAATAATTTTATCGTTGGAGAAAATGTCGTCGCTTTGCGAGCATCAGTTTAATACGTAACATCGTACATTTTATCGTGTACCCTTAATTAAATTGTGTGAACTATTAATCGTTGCAGTAGTTGTAGTAGTTTTATAGGTATGTATTTATTATTATAAATATAACAAGTATAATAAAACATTTTACTATTTTTTAATATACATAATTACTATCTGTACGTTGAACATATATGTGTATATCTATATATTTATTATTCATATTTTTTAAGGCAAAATGCGATTCAATCCAAGAAACGTAATAATGTTGCTGTTTACTGCCACTACTTTTAATATGCCACAAACTCCTTTTACTAATGAAGAAAAAGAAGTGCAACAGAAAATAGAAAATATGCTGCAACAAATGTACGAGGAGAAATTTGAGATTGAAGAAGAAGATTCTCTTGATTTTGAAAATTCCTTTGACCTATCAGAAATAAAAGCAATAACAGACAAAGAAATGAAGACGAAGAAACAACGTATTATGTGAAGGAAATGATATGTATAAATGATAATATTCCAATTGAATACAAAAGAAGTGCTGTTGAGTTTTGGAAACCTGTCGATTCAGATAGGACAAAATCATTTCGGACTGTGAAACATCGATTTTGGAAAGTTACATCGCTACGCCAATTACGAAGATGGGAAGAGCAAGTGAACAAAGATGGATCTAGATTGCAGAAGTTGAAAGAAATTTCATCATACACATTAAATAAATTCAAAGAAGCTCTTGAAAAAGCAATAATAATTCACGACATTGATATTGTTCGATGGGCCCTCAAAGCGCAGCAGGAAATTAATGTACCAGGATTTACAGCGTCAAAATCATGGGTAAATAGATTTAAAATGGCACATAATATTGTTTCCCGAAAAGTCACAAAATTTATTACAAAAAAAACTATACAATCAAAAGATTATATAAGGATTTAATTCTTATTTTAAGACATTTAGATGCTCTTCGGCACTCTTTCCCGTTATCCGATTGAAATAAACTTTTATAGGAATTATTTTTTCATAAAATGGAACCATTTTAAGGGGTGAGACAAAAAAATTTTTTTTAAATTTTCGATGTAGTATAAAATAAGAACCACCCTAACGTATATACATAGCATATACGTAGCAAGTCTTACGTATATGTGTATCTCTAAAAAAATTACATTTTTAAAAAAAGGTTTAAAAATATGCTATTTTAAAAATTAGCAGCGCTAAGTCTTTCAATTAAATTTTTTATTTTTATATTAATTTTTAATTTTTATATACATTTTTATATTTTTCCATTAATTTTTAATTTTTTATTTTTTGTAAATAATTTTTAATTTTATATTTTTACATTATTTGTTTTTCTTTTTTAAATTAAACTTTCAAACTATACTATATTATATTATATTTTTTTTTATATATTTTATTTCAAAAAGTTTTATTAAGTTGGGGCAATACCATAATTGTAATACCATAATTTTTTTTTAATTAAAACAATTATGTATAATTTTTTGTTAAAATATTAAATTTTTATTTTTAAATAGCATAATTTCTCGATATCAGTATTTTAGTAGGATATAATTTAAAAAATTAAAATTATTTTTTACATTATTTTGTATCATTTTTTATTAAAATATTTTTTTAAATTTTTATTTTTACTTAGCACAATTTGTTGATATCATTATTTTTGTAGAATGTATAATTAAATAAATTATAGTTTTTTTATGGTTTAAAATAAACCATTTTGTTTAGATTAAAATAACTTATATGTGTAGATTAAAATCACACTCTTTTGGAAATAGGTTTTTAAATAGTTTTTTAGAGTTAATAATACTATACTATTTTGCAAAGATACTTTTGACGCGGACTTAGCACCTTTTTTTTACCTTTTTTTAAAAAGGTAATTTTTTTAGAGATATCACTCTTTTTTGTAAATGACATTACTCTTCTTGAGCTTTTCCGTTTTATCAAGTTAAGTTATTAGCGGCGACGATAGTGAAAAATAGCGACTTAAAAAATGAGGTAAGCAAAGAATTATTCTATTTTATAGTTTATTATTTTATTATTTTAAGGGAGAACACCACTGTGACGTAGCGTTTTCAAGTGCTTTATTCGGTATTTTTTTTTGAGGAATTGGTTTGGTCAAAGGGAAAAAAAACTTTTAGGTTATATTGGACACATATTAAAGTATAGAAAACAATTTTTTTATTTGAAAAAAAATACAAAATGGCGGCGTGACAGTAACTTCAATATAAGTGATTTTTACTAGAGTTGCTCCACTGCAAGCACTAGAAGTGTCTAAAATTTGTTCTTGGAACAAAAAATGAAACATTTTCATGAAATATATTAGTTTTAGCGTGGAAGTACCTGGGGAAATTCAAAAATTTGAAAAAAAAAAAATAGAGACAAGTTTGAAAAAAAAGTTTTATTTTTTAACAAAAATTTTCGTATAAAAAGTTGAATAACTTTTTAAATTTTTAATAAATCAAAAAAAACTCAGGTACTTCTCTTTGAAATCTATCTAAGAAGCTACAGTTAAAATTTAAAGTCGATTCAACAAAAATTGATTGAGTTCTACTGCTTGCAGATTTCCAAAACACCATTTCGAGATAATCGCGTTTAAAGTTTTCGGTATCAATAACTTCTCAATAACTTAAGAAATTTTTTACATACTAATCAGCAATGCCAGCTCCATACAGTTGCCCTTCTAAGTTAATATACTCTTCATTTTTGGCACACACGATTTCAAAGTATGGTAAAATAAAATGAGAAAGAAACTCAAAATAACAGTATATATTGCCGACAGCGTTTTTCGGCTGTTAGAGGGCTGTCAGAAAAATGCTTGAAACCCATCTAAAAAAATTTTTTTCAGCTATAAACGAATTTGCATCATATTTTTAAGGGTTTATAGGATTTTTTAAAGTCAAAAAAAAAAAATCGATTTTTTGAAAATTTCACAGTGGTGTTCTCCCTTAATATCTTCTTTTATGTACAGGATATAAAAATGATTTCTTTTATATGCGCGATATGAAAATAATTGCGTAGCAAGAAATAATGCAGTAAGTAATGTTGATTGCTTACTGTATCCTATCTTATCTCTCAGCATTTTCATCCTGTATGTATTACATTTTATTTCGTTTAATAATAGTACTTATGTTATAGTTATGTGCACTATTTGGTTTGGAATCGCTGAAAGAAGATAACATAGAAAAGATTCGAGATGGTGTATCATCCTAAAAAACCAAACTTGTATTTGCAATGGGCCATCTTTGAAAAAGATCAGGATAACTTTGAGAAAGCTGCCTCTATATATGTATTAGAGAATATTGATAACGTACTACCACATATGATATATACATAATAACAAGAAACAATGCGGAAAGTAATGTTGATTGTTTCCTGCATTCTATCTTGTCTCACAGCATTTTCACCCTGTATGCATTATATTTCATTTTGATTTTAAAATATTTAATAATAGTATTTTATATTATTAAAATTGTGCTATATGATAAGAATGATTTTTATTTTTTGTAGTTTGTAATTGCTGAAAGGAAATAATACAGAAAAGATTTGAGATGTATATTCGAGATGGTGTATCATCCTTTAAATACTATATAAGATATGAAAATGGTTGCGTAGCAAGAAACAATGCGATAAGTAATGTTGATTGCTTACTGCATTCTATCTTGTCTCTCAGTATCTTCATCCCGTATGCATTACATTTCATTTTAAAATATTTAATAATAGTATTTTATAATTCAAAAAGTATAATTGTTCGCGAGCGAACGAAGGGCTCCGCTAAGCCCTCATCATGCTGCATTGCATCGCCTGTGTTGCATGGCCTGTGCAGCATAGCTGGTGCAATGCAGCTACAACATACATGGAGAGTAGCGGCAGTGATGTGTGTTACATCGCACACATCGCTGTCGTTGCTCTCCATTTGCGCCGCGCACGGGACTTACGTCCCGCTATCAATACATCATAGAACTTAGCCGCGCTCACGCGGAGCGCGCTCAAGTAGCGAAACGGCGGCGCTGCCGCCTTCCCAAACTCAAAAAGCCTTGTCATCGTCCCCAATCATTTATTTGGAATTATATTTACGTAGATATATTTATATAGAATTTTCCGGACTTTTCTGGAGTGTTCTTTTTATGTCGTCATTTCCTTCAAGAGGAAGTGACGACAGGAAAGAACATTCCAGAAAAGCTCAGTATAAAAACGGATGCGAAGTGGGGACGAATGCCAGTCTGTTACGAGCAATTCGAGCACGACCCGCATTTTCAAAGTTATAAAATCGAACACGCATTATCTCGGATAATCGCCTTTTATCCGATCTCGTCGGTTTTCGCGACAGCAAAGTCGCTCTCTTTGCTGCGCTTATTACGCGCGCGTCTTGGAGTCGCTTGCTCCACGCGTTCGCGGCCCCTTTATTCGCACACGCCACTTGGTCGCTTTCGGTCGCGTCGCGCGCTCCTCACGACGGACTTACATTGTCCGTGCTGTGTTCTGTGTCGCGATCTGAAAGTGTGTGAATAATTGAGAACAGTGTAATAACTTTGTACAGTTTACTTTTATTAATTGTGACTTTTTAAATATACTTTGTTAATTATTGTTGAAAAACTTGCGTGTGAGTCATTTTTGTGTGTGCGTGTTCGTAATCCCCTAACGGTTCCATCCCGCGCCGAACATTTTGGTCCTTCGAGCCGGATTCCGTCCTGTGAACCGACAGCGCGAGAACGTTCGTGTGCGGTGAGATCAAGCAAGATCTGCAACAAAAAATGGAATCATTGATCGCGGGCCAACAGGAGATTTCCGGGCGTATTGCTCGTACGCTCGAAAATCTCAAAAAAGCCGGAGCTTCAAAGATCACTGGTCCGCTGATCGCGACCACACTCACGTTGCTCGACAAAAAGTGGGCGAAGTTTGAGGAGCAACATGAGCGGATGCGTCCAGCCACTGGACTGAGTTGAAAACGCACGACTACTACGTGCAAGATTACTACGGTAAGGTGGAGGGCGTATACACCCAACAGCGGGCCGTGGTGTTGGAACTCGAGGCCGCTCGAACCGTCAGTTCCGAGGACGGGCAGCAGGCAGAGCGGGCCGCCCCTCCCCGTACCACTTTACCGCGGATTCAACTGCCAAATTTCTCGGGGAGATATGAAGACTGGCCGTCCTTCCGGGACCTCTTCAAATCACTGATTGTGAACGATCCAACAATATCAGACGTCACCAGGTTGCACTACCTCAAGACCAGTCTGAAAGGAGAGGCAGAGACACTGGTAAGAAGCTTATCTACCACAGAAGCTAATTTCGGTCGCGCGTGGGAAGCGTTGGTAGACTTTTACGAAAATACTCGCCTGCTGGTGCGCTCTTATTATGCGGCGTACACAGCGCTGCCAAGGATGAAGTCGGAGTCACCTGCGGAGTTGAGGAAGCTCTTCCACATGATGACAAGCACGGTCGGGTCACTGGAAGGTATCGGGCGTCCCATCTCGAGCAGTGAGGATCTCTTCGTGTTCCTCACTGTCGAGATGCTTGATCCCCGCTCGCGGCGCGAGTGGGAGAATACTGTCAGCGGTACGACGGAGCCGCCGACGTATGCCGAGCTGCCGCAATTTGTCGAAAGGAGGTTACATACCTTGGACGCGATGCAGCCCGCCAAGGTAGAGTCAGCAAAGACGGCGCGTTCCCACCACGTGAAGAAGGAGACCAGTGGAGGAGAACACGCCAAGCGGAACAAGGAACGTTGCACCTTGTGCAGGAAGGACCACTTCCTCATGGTCTGCGACGTATTCCGAGGGAAGGCGGCATCAGACAGGCGTCGGTTCATCGAGGAGACCCAACTATGTTGCAACTGCCTGGGGAAACATAAACTGGGTGAGTGCAGGTCCAAATGCAATTGTTCCGTGTGGGTCGACACCATTCCGTATTGCATGACGCGTACTTACCATCCGTAAGCGCCGCGGGTTCCGGGACTGTCAAGACGTCTCATATTGCTCGTCACGAGGTGGGGGCGCGCGTTGCGGTCCTCTTGGCCACCGCGAGAATTGCCGTGCGCGACCAGCACGGCGGACTGCATTCAGCGCGAGCGTTAGTGAACCAGGGCTCCGAGGTGTCAATCGTGACGGAGGCCTTCGCGCAGCGGTTACGACTCCCGCGCACCCGTACGCCCGTGACAGTCTTCGGCGTTGGTGGGCAGCAGACCGGCATAGCGCGCGGACAGGTGCGGCTGGAGATCCTGTCGCGCCGGCAGGATTGTCCACTCTCAGCCACCGCGCTCGTGCTCCCGCGACTCACAGTGTACGCGGGACTTGACAGTATGGCCGTCCGAGAGTGGCCACATCTTCGTGGGTTGGAGCTGGCAGACCCAGACTTTGCTTCGGCGGACCGCATCGACGTGCTGCTCGGTGCGGATGTTTACGCTGCCATCCTGGGCCTGGGTGTGCGTCGCGGGGGGCCTCGCGAGCCGATAGCTCAACAGACGAGCCTCGGTTGGATTGTCTCTGGGGCGGTGGACACGGTCGCTACGCAATCCTTTGCCGCGCAGCACTTCTGTACGGCCGATGACACGCTCAATTCTCTGGTCCAGCGCTTCTGGACTCAGGAGGAGGTGGGAGGTCCATGCAGTGTCCTCTCTGAAAAGGAGAAAAAATGTGAGGCATTCTTCGAAGAGACACACACACACGTGATCGCGACGAGCGGTATGTGGTACGGCTCCCGACGGTAACCCCATTCCCCGATCTAACAGATACGCGGGGGTTAGCGAGTCGGATGCTCACGCGAGTGGAACGCGGACTCGCGCGGGATGTCCGCAAGGCCGAGCTGTACCGGACGTTCATGTCCGAGTATGAGCAGCTCGGACATATGTCGCGCGTCGACCAGGAGACTGACGGGAGTGCGCGAGTATGCTTCTTACCTCATCACGGCGTGATCAAGGAGGTGAGCTCGACGACGAAGCTCCGAGTCGTCTTCAACGGCTCGGCGGCGGTGCGGGGCGGCGCGTCACTTAACAGAGGGCTCCTTGTCGGACCGAATTTGTTGCCGCCCCTCGTGAACGTCCTTCTGCGATGGCGGTGGCACCGGTACGTAGTCGCGGCGGACGTCGAAAAAATGTACCGCCAGATCCTCGTCCATCCGGATGACCGCGACCTGTAACGGGTTTTTTGGAGAAATGAGTCAGGTGAAGTGCGCGAATATCGCTTAAATACTGTCACTTACGGGTTAGCGTGTGCACCATACCTGGCGATCCGGACGTTACGCCAGCTCGCCGACGACGAGGGGAGCCGATACCCAGAGGCGGCCATCTCCGTGAAGAGGGACGTCTACGTGGACGACGTCCTCTCCGGCGCGTCGACCGTGGAAGGAGCACGTCGCCTGCTGGTGGAGCTGCGGGAGCTCTTCATGGCGGGCGGCTTCCCGCTACGGAAGTGGGCGTCGAACGACGCGGACCTACTCCGCTAGCTCCCAGCAGGGGAGCTCGCGCGCCCTGGCGTGCGCGAGTGGCTGCCACAAGACAGCCACTCAGCGCTGGGCCTAACGTGGCATCCGAGCGAGGATGTCTTGGCCGTCAGCGCACGGATCGCAGTGCCGGTCCTCCTGACTAGGCGATCCGTGCTATCGCAATCGGCACGGTTGTTTGATCCGCTGGGGTTGCTTGCCCCAGTAGTGGTCCGTGCGAAGATCCTCTTCCAGAGCACGTGGCTGCAGGGCCTAGGCTGGGACACTCCCCTGGCGCCCGCCGATGCGGCACTCTGGAGGACCTTCCTCGAAGAACTTCCCAGATTGGCTGAGATCCGGGTGCCCCGATGGCTGCACAGCTCGCGGGGCGAGGATACCAGTGAGCTCCATGGCTTCGCCGACGCCTCGGAGCGGGCGTACTCTGCGGTGGTCTACCTGCGGACGAGAGATGAGCGGCTTGAAGACGAGTGGACAACGAGATTGATTATGGCAAAAACGAGGGTGGCGCCGCTAAAGCAAATTTCCTTACCACGGCTGTGCGCGGCATCACTCCTCGTCAGGCTGGTGGCGCATGTCCGGGCAGTACTCGACCTCGGAGACGGGCCAACGCACCTCTGGTCCGATTCCACAGTGGCTCTGGGCTAGATCCGAGGACACCCGTCACGGTGGAAGACCTTCGTGGCCAACCGGGTGTCCGAGATCCAGACCACCCTCCCGACAGCATACTGGCACCATGTGGCGGGCGCTGACTGCGCTTCCCGTGGCATATCACCGGGCGAACTCATCACTCACTCACTGTGGTGGCACGGCCCCTCTTGGCTGGCTCGACACACCATCCACTCGGAGGCAGACGACAACGCGGTACCGGACCACGAGCTTCCCGAAACGCGGTCGGACGTGCGCGAACACCACTCGGACGAGGAACGAAGAGCCGGAACTGCTCACACGGTACTCGAACTTGAACCGGCTTCTGCGGATCACAGCCTGGTGCCGGCGGTGGCTGACGAGAGCTAACCGCAACACGGCGCCTCCCACGGCGGACGAACTCGACCAGGGTCTCTTGGCCTGGGTGAAGCGGGTGCAGGCGTCGACGTACGCGGGAGAAATCGACGCAGTGTCACGGGGCAGACCATTGCCGCGAAGCGGTCTCAATAAACTCACCCCGTTCCTCGACGCCCAGGGACTGCTCCGGGTTGGCGGCAGGCTGAAACACTCGCTGCTGGCACCTGATGAGAAGCACCCATTCATCCTGCCCAGAAACTCCACGTTGACCAGACTTCTGGTTGACTGCTGCCACGCCCGAGTCCTGCACGGCGGAGTACAGCAGACGCTGGGCCTGTTGCGCCAACGATTTTGGGTTCCAGGCGGCCGAACAGTCGTCAAGGGCCGCATCCATCGCTGCCTGCGATGCGTGCGATGGCGGGCGGCGACGCCCCAGCAGATCATGGGGTCTCTGCCGGAGACCAGAGTGACACCGTCCCGGCCGTTCCAGCACACTGGCGTGGACTACGCAGGGCCAATTATGCTGCGGACCAGCGGAGGGCGAGGACACAAGGCACACAAGGCCTTCATCGCCATCTTCGTGTGCCTCTGCACGCGGGCGGTGCACGTCGACGTGGTATCCGCTTACACCACCGAGGCATTCCTGGCCACTCTTCGCCGTTTCGTCGCCCGCCGCGGACTGCTACAGGTTATGGTGAGTGACTGCGGGATGAATTTTACAGGTGCGGAAGCTGAGCTGCGGGCCCTGTTCACGGCCAGCAACCTGGAAGCCCAGCGCATTGGCCGGGCGCTCGCCGCAGAGCGCATTGAGTGGCGGTTCAACCCACCGGCCTCACCACACTTCGGCGGCCTGTGGGAAGCGGCGGTAAAGGCGGTAAAGCACCATTTGCGGCGGGTGCTAGGCGACACTACCCTCACATACGAGGAGATGGCGACTTTCCTCGCTCAGGTAGAGGCGTGCCTGAACTCGCGACCGATCGCCCCTCTTTCCGACGATCCCGACGACGTCGCAGCACTTACTCCCGGCCACTTCTTGGTCGGTACGTCGTTGCTGGCTGTGCCAGAGCCGACACTCGCGGACGTCGCGACGAACCGTCTTACGCGGTGGCAACATGTGCAACAAATGAGGGACCACTTTTGGCGGCGGTGGTCCCAGGAATGTATTCACCGCTTGGCCGAGCGACCCAAGTGGCGAACGGCCACCTCGAATCCGCGTGTCGGCCAGCTGTGTCTCGTGCGGAGCGAGATAACACCACCAGCACGGTGGCCACTGGCACGCATCACGACACTGTATCCGGGTGATGATGGTCAGGTGCGCGTGGCCGGCGTCCGAACGGCCACCTCGAATTTCACCCGACCACTCACAAAAATAGTTTTCCTGCCAGTCGAGTCGGACACTGGCACCGGCGACGCACGAGACACGGCTGGCAATTGAGTCACACCGTACACACTTTCTGCTGTCAGCTACTCATTTTGCACTGCTCATTTCATTGCACATTCACATCTCATTTCACATTGTTACATCTCATTTTCACCACATTGTCATTGCACTCGCGGAATCAAACGCACGCGAATGCACTCGCGACGACACCACGCCGCGTGTCGCCGAACGCGCGTCTCGTCACTACTACGACGTAAATTCAGTCGGCATTCTGCAGATCGGTCGCGTACTTGCGCGATCAGCTGACTCGAAACACGGTGACCACGTGTGTCGCGAGTCAAGTACACCTCGCGGGTGCACCTCCTTGACGCGAGGTGCACTCGCGCCGCTCGCGACACCACGTCGCGGCTCGCGCGATTATTAGCCGCTCATCACTCGCCTCGCGCGATGCAAACTAGCATACTCCGTCCGGTACAACCGGAGGCGGGCGGAATGTTCGCGAGCGAACGAAGGGCTCCGCTAAGCCCTCATCACGCTGCATTGCATCGCCTGTGTTGCATGGCCTGTGCATCATAGGTGGTGCAATGCAGCTACAACATACATGGAGAGTAGCGGCAGTGATGTGTGTTACATCGCACACATCGCTGTCGTTGCTCTCCATTTGCGCCGCGCACGGGACTTACGTCCCGCTATCAATACATCATAGAACTTAGCCGCGCTCACGCGGAGCGCGCTCAAGTAGCGAAACGGCGGCGCTGCCGCCTTCCTAAACTCAAAAAGCCTTGTCATCGTCCCCAATTATTTATTTGGAATTATATTTACGTAGATATATTTATATAGAATTTTCCGGGCTTTTCTGGAGTGTTCTTTTTATGTCGTCATTTCCTTCAAGAGGAAGTGACGACAGGAAAGAACATTCCAGAAAAGCTCAGTATAAAAACGGATGCGAAGTGGGGACGAATGCCAGTCTGTTACGAGCAATTCGAGCACGATCCGCATTTTCAAAGTTATAAAATCGCACACGCATTATCTCGGATAATCGCCTTTTATCCGATCTCGTCGGTTTTCGCGACAGCAAAGTCGCTCTCTTTGCTGCGCTTATTACGCGCGCGTCTTGGAGTCGCTTGCTCCACGCGTTCGGCCCCTTTATTCGCACACGTCACCACTTGGTCGCTTTCGGTCGCGTCGCGCGCTCCTCACGACGGACTTACATTGTCCGTGCTGTGTTCTGTGTCGCGATCTGAAAGTGTGTGAATAATTGAGAACAGTGTAATAACTTTGTACAGTTTACTTTTATTAATTGTGACTTTTTAAATATACTTTGTTAATTATTGTTGAAAAACTTGCGTGTGAGTCATTTTTGTGTGTGCGTGTTCGTAATCCCCTAACGGTTCCATCCCGCCGAACAATAATTAAAATTGTGAGGTAAGCAAAGAAGTATTCAATTTTATAGTTTATTATTTTATTATTTTAATATCTTCTTTTATTTACAGGACATAAAAATGGTTTCTTTTATATACAAGATATGAAAATAGTTGCGTAGCAAAAAACAATGCGGTAAGTAATGTTGATTGCTTACTGCATTCTATCTTGTCTCTCAGCATTTTCATGTATGTATTACATTTCATTTTCTTTAATAATAGTACTTTATGTTATAATTATGTGCACTATTTGGTTTGGAATCGCTGAAAGAAGATAACACAGAAAATATTCGAGATGGTGTATCATCTTTCTCAAAGATGGTCCATTGCAAATGCAAGTTTGGTTTTTTAGAATGATACAACATCTCGAATCTTTTCTGTGTTATCTTCTTTCAGCGATTCCAAACCAAATAGTGCACATAACTATAACATAAAGTACTATTATTAAACAAAATGAAATGTAATACATACAGGATGAAAATGCTGAGAGACAAGATAGCATGCAGTAAGCAATCAACATTACTTACTGCATTATTTCTTGCTACACAACTATTTTCATATCTTGTATATAAAATAAACCATTTTTATGTCCTGTAAATAAAAGAAGATATTAAAATAATAAAATAATAAATTATAAAATTGAATACTTCTTTGCTTACCTCACAATTTTAATTATACTTTTTGAATTATAAAATACTATTATTAAATATTTTAAAATGAAATGTAATGCATAAGGGATGAAGATGCTGAGAGACAAGATAGAATGCAGTAAGTAATCATCATTACTTATCGCATTGTTTCTTGCTACACAACCATTTTCATATCCTATATAGTATTTATAGGATGATACACCATCTCGAATATACATCTCGAATCTTTTCTGTATTATTTCCTTTCAGCAATTCCAAACTACAAAAAATAAAAATCATTCTTATCATATAGCACAATTTTAATAATATAAAATACTATTATTAAATATTTTAAAATCAAAATGAAATATAATGCATAAAGGGTGAAAATGCTGAGAGACAAGATAAAATGCAGTAAACAATCAACATTACTTACCGCATTGTATCTTGTTATTATGTATATATCATATGTGGTATGTTATCAATATTCTCTAATATATATATATATATATATATATGGTGGCAGCTTTCTCAAAGTTATCCTGATCTTTCTCAAAGATGGCCCATTACAAATGCAAGTTTGGTTTTTTAGGATGATACACCATCTTGAATCTTTTCTGTGTTATCTTCTTTCAGCGATTCCAAACCAAAGTGCACATAATTATAATATAAAGTACTATTATTAAACGAAATGCAATGTAATACATACAGGATGAAAATGCTGTGAGACAAGATAGTATGCAGTAAGCAATCAACATTACTTACTGCATTATTTCTTGCCACACAACTATTTTCTTGTATATAAAAGAAACCATTTTTATATCCTGTATATAAAAGAAGATATTAAAATAATAAAATACAATAATAAACTATAAAATTGAATACTTCTTTGCTTACCTCATTTCTTAAGTCGCTATTTTTCACTATCGTTGCCGCTAATGACTTAACTTTCGTTTATCGCCGTCACTTACTAAATTTTGCACAAATTCAAGACTTACTTTTTTCTCATCTCTAACATATCCGATAATTTGTAAAGAACATGATGCAGATTAATTTTCACTATTGCACCTTGTCATAATATAGAAATTATTCTATTTTTCACTATCTATTTTTCACTTTACTTTTCACTATCGTTGTCGCTAATAACCTAACTTTCGTTTATCGACGTCACTTACTACTACAATCGATTATCGATCACACTATACGATCGATCACACTTCCAGAGCATCACTAGCGCGATCTTGTGTCGAATGCCTCAACAGTACGTTTTTACGGTCGACGAAGACGACGTTTCTTAAATAATATTTTTCACATTTGGACTTTGCGTCGTAATAGCTCGATTTATAGATCATGTAGCCCAAAAATAAAAACTTTTATTATATAATTCGACCCCGCTCTATCGATTGAAACTACTTAGAAGTCGATCCGTTGAGCGGATATGTGAAAACCAGAAATATTGAGTGCTCTAAACTGACCGACTCGCGTAATAAGACACAATTACCACTATTACTATTGTTAAAACTTCGCATATATTCAAAGTCGATTCAGTATTCGTGACCACAGTGTATAATAGCAAGATGCGGTTGGTAACAGCATCAGCGTTGCGCTCACGCGTAGCAACAAGAGCGATGCTCTCTTTTATTCGTCTAGCGTCCCAACGCGCGATTTTCAGTTGTCTGGGCAGTGAGCGTCTCAGTCAGTTTCTGTTCGACCACGAGACGTCTCGCGTGCTAATTCTTACGAAACGAAGTTCTGCTTTACAAGTAGGAATACAAGTAGAGTGATTCGTAATTGTATAATAAGTATTTATTTATCAGTGCCTCACAAGCACTCAAGTATTGGTGCTTTACAAGCACAAAGATATTCGTGCCTCACAAGCACATAGATATTGGTGCCTCACAAACACATGGACATTGTGCCTCACAAGCACATAGATGCGCATCCTCTGAGTGCCGGACGGGACGTTCGTTATTCGTTGGGCCTCACAAGCCCACAAGATGTAATCTCGTCAGCTCTACGAGTAATCTATATCTGTGCTCATCCTTGATGATATTAATCTGTATCTGTGGTCATCCTTGATGATATTAATAAGATAAGTAACCTCTTGCATGATATCCTTGCATGATACCTTGCATATAAAATATATTACATGTATTTTATGTTGCATTAAGCGCCATTACAATAAGGCTGCTATATGAACAATCGTTTTCAAAATCTAAATGAGAAATTATGTATCTTTTGCGAGTGTATCTTCTGTTATGTATACTTGTATCATTAATTTTGACTAATTATGTGTTTCATTTATGTGTTTCTCGTAATATACTATTTTATGATTGTGTAATCTTCGTTAACAGTTATTGTTTTAGATATTATATATTTGATTTGTAATTTTATCTTATAATACGTGATTGAGTTTTTCCCATTGTTAGCGTTGAATATCTTCTTTAATATAATTTTAAATTAGTCTTGAAAATATGTATACGAGTTTTGTTAATCAACAATAAGAAATATCAATTGTGTTCCTTGAATATAGTTGCACTTTATAGTAATCTGTATTGTAAAATCTTACTCAATATAATTGATATTATTATTCTGTACAATTATCTTTAATTTCTTGTGGTATTTTCATAATTTAACATAATCTTTTAATTAATATAATTAATGGTTTATTGAATTTAATCAAATAGAATATTTTATCATTCAATATTTTTGTTAAGAAAAAGAATTATTATTACTATCAAACAACTATTAATAATAAAAAAATAATAAACTCTTTTTTGAGATAAAAAAATAATATAGAATTTAAAAACAAAACAATATCAGAAAAACATATTTAATCTTTACCTAAAAAGTTCTTATTAATTAACTAATAATTATAATTAAACAGTCTTATGTTGTAAGTTAAAAATAACAACTTTTGAGCATTTTCGCCTAACAAATTACTTCTGCGATCGGCGTAAATCTGACCAGCGGCGCTAAACAGTTGGTCGCTGGCGACGCTGGTTGGCGGAGCAGAAAGATACTTTAGAATTACTTTTCGGAAACAAGGATATGGACTAGAATTTCAATATGAATATATGTCGGGATTTCTCTGTAACTTTGGCTCTACCAGATAGTAATGTATACTTTGTTTTAATACAGCAGAAGTAGATCCTTGTCCTTCAAGCCCTTCATCGTTTACTGGATTTATCCGATCAAGGGAATTATGAGTATCCTACAATCCTTCTATTTTTTTCTTGCTCAATATCTGACTGTTCTGATGAAGACACATGCTTATTTTCCACTCTGTTTACTTCACTTTGTACATTAAAAAAATTTAATATTTCTTTTATCCGATATCTACTTCATCGGAAGTGAGATATTTGGATTTAAATCTCGGGTAAAGTTGATGTAATCAGTGAAGGATGACCTTTTATATATGCAAATCTTTTGTTTAAGTAGTTATGTAATTGTTTTTTCATATTTGTCACCTCTTTGTTTTCATCGTCATTTCGACTTTGCAATTTACGATTCAATAGCGATATAAGGGGTATTATTACAGAAATACATACATTATCAGAAGATAAATCCAACGTTGTCTTATAAAAGAATTTCAACACATTTGTGATATCATTTATCTCAAAAAATCATAAATGAAAAGGTCAAGCCATGTTCAAAAATAGACCCTCAAGAATTTGAATTTTTACAAATTTAAATGATTATTTAATAATATATTACCATGAAAAGTAACTGATATATTATACTGATATATTATGCCAGTTCAAAGTGAACATACATAAAGTGTATATTATCTAAATAAATTAATAAAATAAATAATATAATAAATTTAATAACATATTACCACGATAAATAACTGATATGTTATTCAAGGTGCAAATTCAAAATGAACATACATACATAAGGTGTATATAAGTAAAATTGATTAAAATTTGACTCTAAGTGAAAGTACATAAGTGATATGTTATTCTTAGTGCACAAAATATAAAAGTCGTTTATTGAAGTTTGATTTGAAATTTATACAAACCTGGACAATGAAAAATAGTTGCTTGTAATTCCAGAGTACTAATTTGTTAATTACTCGGAAAAAGAACATGGCGGCCTGCTCTCAAAAAACTTTCGATGGATGGAATAAATAATTAAAATGAAAAAGTTACGAAAATGGTTTAGATTTAAAATCTCCAACTTTTCTGTAGTAAAATTTCGAATTTTCATATCAATTTCCGATTTTGAATTTGTTATGCCATATTTTCAGCGAGTAATTTATTGATCAAAAAGTGTTGTATTGTTTGAAACGGGTAAATATTAAATAAACCCAAAATTCATAAGTAAAAAAGTTCTCATGTCAAGTACAAAGAAGCTACACGCTTAAAAAGATTAGTGATTATCTGACGTAACATACAACTATAATATAAAAAATCAGATATTAATTATTCAAGATACAAGAGCAAAATAAATATCGTTAAAATATAGATACAAAATTTACCACAATTTGACTCTGAAAAGTAAGTGACATGCTTCTTAAAGTGCATATATAAAATTTAACAGTGTTTTGATAATGATTAATTTAAATATTTACATTATCTCTCTTTCTC
This sequence comes from Crematogaster levior, assembly GCA_901521435.1. Taxonomy (NCBI): domain Eukaryota; kingdom Metazoa; phylum Arthropoda; class Insecta; order Hymenoptera; family Formicidae; genus Crematogaster; species Crematogaster levior. Next base: position 35,185 of record CABEGB010000115.1, on the reverse strand, counting down.
TCTCTCTGGGCAGGGTGACATATGTGATTGATATTTAACAGTACTACTAACTTATTGAATAGTCAGGGACAAGTTGTGTCGGATGAATCGGAATGTAAGTATTATTATTCTTAAGTGGATACTGAGAAACGCATCGAAGTTTTTTGAGAGCAGGCCGCCATGTTCTTTTTCCGAGTAATTAACAAATTAGTACTCTGGAATTACAAGCAACTATTTTTCATTGTCCAGGTTTGTATAAATTTCAAATCAAACTTCAATAAACGACTTTTATATTTTGTGCACTAAGAATAACATATCACTTATGTACTTTCACTTAGAGTCAAATTTTAATCAATTTTACTTATATACACCTTATGTATGTATGTTCATTTTGAATTTGCACCTTGAATAACATATCAGTTATTTATCGTGGTAATATGTTATTAAATTTATTATATTATTTATTTTATTAATTTATTTAGATAATATACACTTTATGTATGTTCACTTTGAACTGGCATAATATATCAGTATAATATATCAGTTACTTTTCATGGTAATATATTATTAAATAATCATTTAAATTTGTAAAAATTCAAATTCTTGAGGGTCTATTTTTGAACATGGCTTGACCTTTTCATTTATGATATTTTTTGGTATTATAATATAACATTTGGTTTATGCGACTAGACTTATAATCTAAGACGTATTGCATTTCAAGACGTATTGCATTTAGTTTTATTGCTGCTTAGCAGCAGTTTTTCGGATCGTCTTTTTTTTCGATGCAGTCTTAGGCTCAGTCTTAGATTTCGCAGCGAGCGCCGCACTCCTTTTACGCTTATTCTCCTCGATTAATTCTTTTTTTATGAGTCTGGCATTCATCTCTTCACATAGAGAGTTCTTAACAGGGCTGTCTGTTAATATTGCACTACGGACTCTCTTTCTGTTAACACCCATTCGTGGTGCAGCTTTCGGAAACGGCCGTACATCCTGAGGTAAAACGAGGTTCTCTTTGTTACCAGCTTTTACGCTATCAATTGCGCCTGGTCTAACTTCGCAAGGCATAGGGACTTCCGGATTTAATACCAAGACGTCACTAACACCAAGCGTCATGGTTGGTAAATTAAGGTCGATCGGCTCCATCGAAGTATTTAATACAATAACGTCGTTGGAGTTTACAAGTTGAGCTTTATTATTAGGCAATTCGATAACATCGAGATTAGGATCAATATTCCTGTTCGAAGGAAGATCGGTATTTTCCGACGCAGTATCAGTAACCGCAGGATCGGGCCTATTCGTGACAGAAGAGCACAGGAAATTGGAGTCTTTGAATACATTTCGATTCAATTTCCAAATACCGGTCGATTCAAATCCTTTCTTAATATTATCAGGTGTGAAAGCCGAAGGATAAGCGATTCCAAAAAGTTCCGCCACTTCATAAATAGAAATCGTTTTGCCCGGATTACCGATCATCCACTCGTTACAAGCCACGTTAAAAGCACTTTTCAAGGACTTATAAACGGTACGGTCAAGTGGTTGTAGTTTGTTAGAGGTATGCGGAGGCAGAGTCAGAAGGATGATTCCATTTTGTTTACAGAAATCTAAGCTCGTTATGGTGACGTGTGATTCGTGGTTATCAAGAATGAGTAGAACCTTTTTCTCTATAGACGCACGCGCGTATTTTTGAAAATGCTCCAAAACTTTAACAAACAATTGGCCATTCATCCAACCGCTTTTGGATGCTCCCCCGCTAGAGCCCGGCGGAGCCCCTTTCAACATGTGCTGTTTGAAACCTACGCGCGGAAATACCATGTAAGGAGGAATCGAGTTTCCGTTAGCCGCAATAATACCGCACGCCGTAACCAAAGTTCCCCGCTCACCCGATGTCACTTGGCCTACTTGTTTTTGTCCTTTAGGAGCGATAACATTGGGTGGATTGTGAACCGTCGACAGAGCAGTTTCGTCTAAGTTATAGATTACAGCGGGCGATAAGTCAGCTCCGAGCTGTTTATACGCGGACTCTAAATTATCGAAAAAATCGTTAACTGAAGTACGATTGAAACTAGTGGAACGAGCTAAGCTAGTTCCTTCAGGTTTCCTTAGCGAAAGCTCAGAATGCCTTTTCATAAAGCCATAATACCAGTCGACACCGGCAGACTGTTTTTCTTGCCAATTCTGTGGGCAATCAAGCTTGTGCGCAACAGCTAGCTGGTATGCTAATTGCATAACTTGCTTGCGAGTTAATCCATGATGCATTTGGGATGCAGTTATTAGGTATTCTTTCAGATTTTCTTCAATAATAGGTGAGAAGACCACTTTTGTTGCGTAGTTCGGTGTGAGTCTCATGCATCTACGCTCCTCCGGTGCTGTCTCCTTACTTTTTGACATAGCGTTGTAAAGTTGTTCGGTTTATGCCCAAGGTCTCTGCTGCAGCTCGAATACTCCACTCATCATCGACAACTTTGCGAATCCCCAGCTCCATCGTAGCGGCGTCAACAGTCTGCCGGTCCGTTTTCTTCTTTCTCTGTCGCGGCATGTTTTTCAACGTAATATATTAACTCCTCTCTCTACAAAAAGGAAAAACCAAGACTGTGCTAGAGAATCAATTTATCAATAATCGTGTCATATTTGTTTCATCAGATGACCTAAGAAATTGAAAACTGAAAACAAAGTCCTATAACCTTACTTTTTATCGTAACCTAGCAGAGATCAACTCACAGCGACTCGATTACATGTGATCTGTAACTAAAGGGTGAAAAAAAGAGAAAATGAAAGTGTGGATATGATTATCGATGGAAATTATTTCATTTTATAGGAAAATTTAGGCACTAACATTTACTATTCCGCGATCGAAACACACTACGGAAACTCGCGCTGTCACGTACCTAGGTTAGGTAGTTCTGTAAGCGTGGCACAGAGGACCCCATCAACCTGCGTCACATTGGACCCCACTAAACATCGATATTATTTATCGTAAATATTTCAGATACAGAACAATTAAACGTTTTTGTGCGCACGTTGGTATTGAACCTAGATCCCGACGAACGTCTTATGAATTTTTTTTTAACTGTAGAATCTCTAGAAATCTATACATATCAAAAAGTTATGACAAGTAAAAATTTACTTTGCAAGGCTCCAATTACATATCTGCCTTTAACTAAAGTATACATGCTTATTTCGGCATAATTTTTTGATGGAAGTTATATATTTTGAAAACGAAAGTTTTCATACCCACCGTGACTATTTTGCAGAACGTTAATACAGAAAACTCGCACTGTCACATTGGACCCCGTGGCTCAAGGGAGCCCACTCTCCCGTACTGCAAACACTCACTCCTTCCACGCGATCCTTTTATTTTTATTATTATTTTCTTAAATCATAAATATTTTATGTTCAATTTCATGTATGCTTTTTATTACTTAATTAATTTTATAAGTACAATTAAGAAACTATAACATAATTACAATTAATAAAATTACATATAACAATTGTGTAACAATATAATATTACAATAAAGTTAATAATAATATAAATATTTAATATAAGTATTTAATATTTATATTATTAAGGGTCAAATTTATAACACATATGATGGTCGTGAAAGAAATGTTGTATACAAAGAGACTTTTTACACCATGCGCAAGTAATTATAGCAATGCCACCACAAACATCGCATGTCGTAAAAAATAATAAAATGTTTTATTATACTTGTTATATTTATAATAATAAATACATACCTATAAAACTGCAACGATTAGTAGTTTACACAATTTAATTAAAAGATTTAATTACACGATAAATTGTACGATGTTACGTGTGTACAATGTTATTAAACAAAGAATTAAATATACCGCTCGTTATACAATAAATAATATTAGGACAACGCGAGAGGCCAACGTGCTAAACGAGCTAAACGAAAAAGACCATATGCACCGAAATAGTACAGAACAAAAAGACAAAATAAATTAAATAAATTAAAGATGACAAGATGAATTTAATATCTTATTATGTGATCGCATCATACAATATTATTACGTACGTTTCAGCCTCACTGGGCCTTCCTCAGCGTTCAGTACAACAATACCAATAAATATAAACAGTTATAAATATGAAAATAGATAATACGTTATCTGCGTCGTTTGGTCTCGGGTGGCAAAATGTCAAAATAACAAAGTAATCCTCGAACATTCGCTACATGTATAGTCATCCTATCCTGTTATGTTCCGTTATATTATTCGTTCAAAAGTATAAAACATGGTCATATTGTCAAAATGGTAAAAAAATAATAATTAGGTTGCGAATATTCTTCGTTGGAAGGCGAGAATAGTCCGTCCAAAGGATAAAAGGTGTAGTACGATCTCACATCCTCGATGGGTCAGAATGTGCGAAGTCATGCACCACGTGAACGGAACGATATCTATATATATCCAAATTTGTCGTAATCGTATATGGTACTGACCGAGCGTTCACCGAGAATAATGTGGTACGCGGTACTTACAGGATAAAACGGAGCGTTCCAGTGGAGGCGGTCATTTGCGCTAACAGGAACGACTCAACTCACACTCCGGCGACGCAAACGAAACCGTGACCGTCTCGTGTGATGGAACAAACGCAAATGATCGTTGGGATCGAACCAATAAATATTGTGTGCGCTACCATTGGTGTACATTATAAGTTGTTTTTGGAGTGGGGGTGTGCCAGGATATTCAAGATATTATAATACGCTTTATCTAACATTTCTGTATCTTTTTGGGAATTTACGCCGTGACTCTGAAACTTAATATGGATCATCTCGCTGATGAGTCTTTTTTGGTAGTGATGCTCGACATCCAGAATTTCGGCGTTTTCCCAATCAAATTGATGGTTGAGATGGGACGCATGCTGGGACACGACTGAATGCTTAGTAGCCTCTAATTTTGTGTTATACTTGTGTTCTTTCAATCTGGTATATAATTTTCTTTTCGTCTGTCCCACATATGTCGCATCGCAATCCATGCAATTGATCCTGTACACCACTCCATTTTTTTCAACGTTGGACAATTCGTCCGTGCGTGGGCAGATAAATCTGTGTAATCGGTTAACGCACCGATATCCCAACGTAATGTTCGACACATCAACAGCGCTCCTGATTATCGATGTGATGTTGTTGAAGTAAGGAAGTATTAACAAGCCCTTTCTTTCAACCATCGGATTGTCTATTGCAGTTTTAGTTTTTTGTTTGATCCTTAGGGAGAGAGTATTGATCCTCGAATTAATGTATTTAAAGATCAAGTGGAGAGGATAGCCATTATTCAGGAGGGTGTGTATGCACCAGGAAATATTCTTCTGTATGCAGGAAGTATGTTAATACTTCCTTACTTCAACAACATCACATCGATAATCAGGAGCGCTGTTGATGTGTCGAACATTACGTTGGGATATCGGTGCGTTAACCGATTACACAGATTTATCTGCCCACGCACGGACGAATTGTCCAACGTTGAAAAAAATGGAGTGGTGTACAGGATCAATTGCATGGATTGCGATGCGACATATGTGGGACAGACGAAAAGAAAATTATATACCAGATTGAAAGAACACAAGTATAACACAAAATTAGAGGCTACTAAGCATTCAGTCGTGTCCCAGCATGCGTCCCATCTCAACCATCAATTTGATTGGGAAAACGCCGAAATTCTGGATGTCGAGCATCACTACCAAAAAAGACTCATCAGCGAGATGATCCATATTAAGTTTCAGAGTCACGGCGTAAATTCCCAAAAAGATACAGAAATGTTAGATAAAGCGTATTATAATATCTTGAATATCCTGGCACACCCCCACTCCAAAAACAACTTATAATGTACACCAATGGTAGCGCACACAATATTTATTGGTTCGATCCCAACGATCATTTGCGTTTGTTCCATCACACGAGACGGTCACGGTTTCGTTTGCGTCGCCGGAGTGTGAGTTGAGTCGTTCCTGTTAGCGCAAATGACCGCCTCCACTGGAACGCTCCGTTTTATCCTGTAAGTACCGCGTACCACATTATTCTCGGTGAACGCTCGGTCAGTACCATATACGATTACGACAAATTTGGATATATATAGATATCGTTCCGTTCACGTGGTGCATGACTTCGCACATTCTGACCCATCGAGGATGTGAGATCGTACTACACCTTTTATCCTTTGGACGGACTATTCTCGCCTTCCAACGAAGAATATTCGCAACCTAATTATTATTTTTTTACCATTTTGACAATATGACCATGTTTTATACTTTTGAACGAATAATATAACGGAACATAACAGGATAGGATGACTATACATGTAGCGAATGTTCGAGGATTACTTTGTTATTTTGACATTTTGCCACCCGAGACCAAACGACGCAGATAACGTATTATCTATTTTCATATTTATAACTGTTTATATTTATTGGTATTGTTGTACTGAACGCTGAGGAAGGCCCAGTGAGGCTGAAACGTACGTAATAATATTGTATGATGCGATCACATAATAAGATATTAAATTCATCTTGTCATCTTTAATTTATTTAATTTATTTTGTCTTTTTGTTCTGTACTATTTCGGTGCATATGGTCTTTTTCGTTTAGCTCGTTTAGCACGTTGGCCTCTCGCGTTGTCCTAATGTTATTAAACTAATGCTCTAAATGCAAAGCGACGGCGTTTTATACTTTCTCCAACGATAAAATTATTTGTCTTATAAACCTTGATGCTATTTTCTCCGAGCGAGATCCGCATTAGCGCACGGTGCGATAGTCCACTACCCGATAGCGCACGAAATGAAAAATGTATCATCCCGATACTAATCGTTGCAGTTTTATAGGTATGTATTTATTATTATAAATATAACAAGTATAATAAAACATTTTATTATTTTTTACGACATGCGATGTTTGCGGTGGCATTGCTATAATTACTTGCGCATGGTGTAAAAAGTCTCTTTGTATACAACATTTCTTTCACGACCATCATATGTGTTATAAATTTGATCCTTAATAATATAAATATTAAATACTTATATTAAATATTTATATTATTATTAACTTTATTGTAATATTATATTGTTACACAATTGTTATATGTAATTTTATTAATTGTAATTATGTTATAGTTTCTTAATTGTACTTATAAAATTAATTAAGTAATAAAAAGCATACATGAAATTGAACATAAAATATTTATGATTTAAGAAAATAATAATAAAAATAAAAGGATCGCGTGGAAGGAGTGAGTGTTTGCAGTAAGGCGTAATTGTAATATGTCAATCCGTCTTATATAAAACCGCGGTTAATATTTCATACAATTTAATTAAGGGTACATGATAAAATGTACGATGTTACGTATTAAACTGATGCAAGGCATTTTATATTTCGACGGCATTTTATATTTCCTCCAACGATAAAATTATTCGTCTTACAGACCTTTAAACTTGTTTTAAGTTATATATATATATAAAGTGCTCAAGCTATATGTGATGAAAACTTTCGTGATTATATATGGATATGTCTTCCAAGCGTATTCGTCATCTTTTGATTACAGGAAAACACGTTGCGCGAAGAATCGAGCGCATGGGCCGACACAAATAGCGTATGTACGGAGGCGTTTATAATTAATTCTCGAAAATGATATTACGCAACATAACTTTAATATACATGGATGAATTTGTAAAAAAATAACCTTTAATTTGGTAAAAACAAAAATTTAAAATTTTGAAAAAAAAGTTAAAGGGGTAAGGCTTTTTGAAAAATAAAAAAAAATAAAAAAATTTTTTTACGTTATTTTATAGTACTCATCAAGCCATTTAATACCCAGTTTGAATTTTTGTTCTATCTTTTTTAGTTTCGAAGATATTCGCTCCGAAAGAGAAAAACCGACTTTTTCAAAGGGGTGTTTCACCCCCTAAAAGGCCGTATGGGAATAAATGAAAAAAAACGTGTCCCCTATTTTGGTTTAGAGAACAACATATTAGAAGCTTATCAAAATCGGAGGAGGACACTTCCGACACCTTCCTTGTTAGTCGCTGAGTGGCGCGCGTGACTAGCGACGTTAGCGCTATGATCGGCGAGCAGCAGCATCGTGCCGGCCAATCAGGGCGTGCGTGCAGCAGAGTGCTACACGCCACACACTCCCCCCCGAGTATCACGCGCCTATCCGAAAGTGACGCTTCGCTTTGTGGCGCCAGAATAAGTGCGTCTCGGGTGTTCCGGTGCGGTAGGCAGGATATTTGCAACTGCGTCCTCGACAAGTATCTCGGCCTCCGTGAAAGCGGGCTTTAGGCGTTCCACGCTCACCGTGGTGTCTACGCCTTTTACCCGGACGACGGAAACTCGGTCCGACGGCCTGTCGACGACATCGTATGGCCCCTCGTACGGCGCCTCCAGTGGCCGCCTGACGCTGTCGACCCTGACGAAGACGTGACTGCAAGAAAATAGTGTGCGGTGTGTGAACGGCTTGCGCCTTGTGTGGTGTGCTGCGGGCGTAGAGCGCACTTTGCGCATGTGCTCGCGGAAGCGCTCGACGAAGATCTGCGGGTCCGGCGGCATCTCCTCATCGAGGAACATCTCTCCGGGCAGTCGCAGTGTAGCGCCGTACACCATCTCCGCGGTGGTGGCCTTGATGTCCTCCTTGAAACTAGACCTAAGGCCCAACAAAACGGTCGGGAGGACGTCCACCCATTGTTGGTCTCCGTGGCAGCGGATGGCTGCCTTTAAGGAACGGTGCCAGCGCTCGACCATCCCATTCGACGCTGGGTGATATGCCGTCGTCCGGATGCGCGTGACACCCAGAAGCCTCGTCAGCGCCTGAAACATAAGGGACTCGAACTGCGACCCGCGATCGGTAGTGATTGTGACAGGGACGCCAAATCGTGCCACCCAACTCGCGTAGAACGCTGTCGCCACCGTGTCAGCGGATGTTTCCGCGATCGGTATCGCCTCTGACCATCTGGTGAAGCGGTCGATGATGGTCAGGCAGTAGGTGTAACCCCTGGACTCCGGTAGTGGCCCGACGATGTCCAGGTGCGCGTGCGAGAACCTGCTGTCCGGCATCGGAATGTGTTGCGGCTGAGTGCGCGCGTGTCGGTGGATCTTGTTTCTTTGGCACGCCATGCAAGATCGCGCCCAATCGAGTATGTCGGCATTCATCCTGGGCCAGACGAATGCCCGTGCAATCAGTCGTCTCGTGCTTCGGCCGCTCGGATGGGACAAACCGTGCGTGACATTGAAAATCCGTCGGCGCAGGCTGCGAGGAACGTACAGCCGTATCTCCTGGCCGCTTACATCGCAGTACAGTGACGTGTCGGTACCTGCAATACACAATCTACGCAGTTTAAGTGCGGTTTCTGTGCGTAACAATTGTTGAAGCTCCTCGTCCGCGGCCTGTTCCACCGCCAGCTTGTCCGTGCTGACTACCGTCGGTGCCTCAATGGTCTCAACCCGTGACAGCGCGTCAGGGACAGTGTTGTCCACGCCTGCCACGTGAACTATGCGTGTGGTGAATTGGCCCACAAAATCCAGCTGCCGAACCTGCCGCGGCGATGCCCTGTCGGAACGCTGTTGGTATGCATAGGTAAGCGGCTTGTGATCCGTGCGTATCACAAAACGCCTGCCCTCGACCATGTGCCTAAAAAATTTAACCGCTCGGTAAATTGCCAACAGCTCTCGGTCATATGCGCTGTAGTTGCGCTCAGCGGGACTGAGCTTCTTGGAGAAGAAACCTAACGGCTGCCAGTGGTCCCCATTCCACTGCTCGAGGACCGCCCCAATCGCAGTGTCCGAAGCGTCAATCTGGAGTCGGAGCGGGGCGTCAGCTGCCGGGTGCGCCAGCAGTCCCGCTCCGGCCAGTTGTCTCTTGCAACGCTCGAAGGCCGCGACGGTGTCGTCGCTCCAAAGGACGGGTCGTCTGTCCCTGCGCTTCGCTCCGGTAAGTAAGGCGTGCAGTGGTGCTTGCGCGTCTGCCGCTCCTCTGAGAAATCTTCTATAAAAGTTAACGATCCCCAGGAATCTCCGCAGCTGGCTGATGTCCTCGGGTCGTGGATACTCGGAGATGGCAGTGATCCTGTGTTCCAGCGGTTTGACTCCCGCGACCGTCACCTCGTAACCTAGGTAAGTTACCCGTTCCGCCCCAAGCGTGCACTTGGCGGCATTAATTGAGAGTCCGTTGTTCCTCAGCCGTTCCAGCACGATGCGGAGATGCTGCTGGTGCTGAGCCTCGTCCCTCGACGCGACGAGCACGTCGTCGATGTAGCAGTGGACGAAATCCAGACCGCGGAACACAGCATCCATCAGACGCTGGAAAGTCTGTGCTGCGTTTCGGAGGCCGAACGTCATAACGTTGAACTCGAAGAGTCCGAATGGCGTTATGACGGCTGTCTTCGGTCGGTCCTCCGGGGCCACGGGTATCTGGTGATACGCCCGCGTGAGGTCAAGCGTCGAGAATATCCTGCAACCATGGAGACGGTAAGAAAAATCGTGCAAGTGAGGTATTGGGTACCTGTCTGGCGTCGTGATCCCATTTAACCTCCGATAATCTCCGCAGGTTCGCCATTCGCCGTTCCTCTTGGGCACCAGATGCAGCGGACTAGCCCATGGACTGCTTGACGGCTGGCAAATTCCCTCGGCCAGCATATAGTCGAACTCCGCCTTTGCTGCCTTTAACTTTGCCGGTGGTAGACGGCGGGCGGCCTCCGCGACTGGTGGACCCCGCGTGAGGATGTGGTGCTGCACGTGGTGCAGCGAGCCCAAACCCACGCGCTGAGAGGGTCTTGTTACGTCGACGAACTCTCTCAACAAGTCCTCGCACGCAGTGCCCCGCTGTATCGTCGTCACCGTGGGCGCCGTGCTGTCGGATAGTCGTCCCGCAGCAGAACATCCGGTGCCTCCGTCAACCAGGCGGCGCCGCCGCAGATCCACAAGTAAGTGGTGATGAGCCAAGAAATCCGCACCTAGAATCGCACCGGAAACATGCGCCACGGTAAATGTCCAGCGGAAATCGCGCCTCAGCCCGAGATTCACGGTGACCGCGCGCGTGCCGTAAGTCCGTATGGGGGTATTGTTCGCGGCGAATAGCTGTCGTCCGGTGACTCCCCTCGCGGCATCGGCCCGTGTGCCTGGGAGCACCGAGATGTCCGCGCCGGTGTCGATCAGATAACGAGTTCCCGTGGAACGGTCTCTCATGATGAGGCGGTAACTGTGTTCCGCGCCGTTCTCCGCCGCCTCGACGCGTGACGGCGCGATCAGTTTCCCGACACCTTGTCGGGTGTAGGGGCGATGGCTCTAAGTGTCTTCCTTCCTTTCCTCCAGGAACACGGTGCGCGACAGTTACGCGCGTCCTCGCCGAAACGCTCGTGGTAGTAGCAGAGGACCTCATCGGCTGACCGCCCATGACCGGCCGCACGCGCGCGGCTGGCCGAACGACCACGCGATCTGCGCCGAGCCCCGCGCTCACCCTCGCGGCTGCTCCCGCGCTGGCGTCTGACCTCCGTCGTCAAGGCTGCTATCTGACTGCGAAGCTCGGTGAGTTCTTTCTCCAACGTGTCGTTACGGCGGGCGTCGATCGTGCTGACCGCGGTGGCGCCCATCGGCTTGGTAACCTCCGCGATCTTGTCGGCCTGTGATGCTAACCTACTAAGATCAGCCGTTTCGCCTGCCACCAGGATGCTCCTGATCTGCTCCGGGAGCTGTTCCAAGAACAACGTGCGCAGGATGGACTCACCACACTGGCCTCCTGCCAAATTGCGTAGGCGCTGGAGGAAGTTGGAAGGTCGCTCGTCGCCGAGCTCGTGCAACAATCTCCGGAGTTTCGACTCGCTCGATTCGTCGAACGAGGAGAGAATGCGGCTCCTCAACGCCTCGTACTTCCCGTGCGCCGGAGGACTGACAATGATATCAGAAACGAACGGTAAGACCTCCTGCTCCAAATGCATCACAACATAGCGGAACCTTGTATCGTCGCCTGTAATCCGCGCGACTCCGAATGCGGCTTCCACCTGTGCGAACCATAATGTGGGGTGTTCTTTCCAGAATGGCGGCAGCTTCACGGTCCTGGCTGACTGGATGTACCGCGCGTCGTCGCCTCGATTGCCTTCGTCGGCTCGCAGGGAGAAATCCGCAGTGGCCCCCGGAAACGCCGACTCCTGACCAAGGATGCCCCGGGCGGCGGAAGCGCGTGCAACCGGTTCGCCCGCCTCGACCGGGGGCGAACGGCACAACGACATGGCGCCGTTCCGAACGTACCAGAACGTTCTAGACAGTGGCGTAACTACAATGTTGGGGGCCCCCGGGCAAAAATTGAATGAGGCCCTTTACAGAAATTTAAAAATTATAATGTGTATATGCAGAATGTCCAAAATCTAAGGCTCATAAAACCCCCTCCTGTTTTCTTATACGGGCTTGGGACCGTCAACGGCACAGTTATGTTTTTTTTACATATTTTTGTATTTTTTTATTGTTTTATATATTTTTTTGTATTTTTTATTTTTTTTAATTATTTTTTTATATATTTTTTGTATTTTTTATTTTTTTAAATTTTTTACGAAAAATAAAAAAAATTCGGCCCTAGTAGGGTTTACTGATAAATCCTCCATTGTTTAAAGTAAAACAGCATTGTTTAAAGTAAACGTTGATTCAACCACCTAAGGCCGTCGATCCAGCATTCTTTAAGAATATTTCTGAAATGAAAAAAGAGGAAAGTTTATTTGTATAGTTAGAAGTATTATGTAACGATGCTATTAACAAAATATAGAGATAATGCAGATACAAAGTAAAGTAGCGTTCATTTTATCTTTTATATTTTATGTTTTATATTATATCTTTTATATTATATTATATTTTATATTTTATGTTATAGAATTAGATCTATTCCAATTTTTTATTAGATATAAAACGATGAAAAAAATCATTATTAAAAAAATTAAATTAAAAAAAAATTATTAGATTTCTTATTAATTTCTAAATTGCACTTAAAATTTCATTTTTCTGACTTTTTTATCTGCAAATACATCAATAATACTGTGGAGAGTATTTCTCAAATAATTTGCTTCTTCATGTTCAATGGAAAGAATGCTTAAAGCACTTAAACGATCTTGATTCATAACGCTTCTTAAATAATTTTTTATTAATTTCAATTTTGAGAAAGATCGTTCAGCCGTTGCAACAGTCACAGGTATAGTTAGAAAAAGTATAAGAACTGTACAAACATCAGGAAAACTCGCCGAAAGTGCAAAATTTTCAACTATCAATAGGTTTGCCAATTCTTTCACTGTAGTCAATTTTGTGATACTACTTTTGAGACACGATCGCATGGATATTAATTGCGTTGGAAAACTATCACTAATGTCTTCATTATATTTATTAACTATTCTTTGAGCCTGTTCATAAAGTTGATCGTCTGACAGCTTAATTAATTCTTGTGGTTGAATCACTTGAAAAATATAATTAATATGCTTTAAGCTTTGAAATCGCTCATGCAACTTATTAATAACAATATCCAAGCATCCATAGAATACATTTGCTCGGAAACAAGATTCACCATCAGTGAGTCTTTCATCCTCACATAGTTCATCAAAGTGACGTTTTGTTTTCTTTACACGTTTATTATCAAATACGACTTCCACTTTCCAAATGGAACTAATTTCCGCAGATTTTTTTTTTGCATCTTCATAGTGATCCCGAAAGTTTGTCAATTCTTTATAAGCTTCTTCTATAAGACTGTAGGCTTGAGAAAGATCTAAATCAGTTTTTTGTAAACTAGTTGAAACAGAATTGATAGTTATTAGGATTTTTGACTGCAGTACAACGTGGAATACAAATTCAAACGTTTCTAGTTCTTTCTTTAGTGAATAGGCCTCTTCTCGTTCAGACGATAATGTACTTATTAGCATAATTTTTGCCAATGCTTGCATGATATGTAGATATCTAAATCTGATTGCAAGTAATGAATCATTCCGTGATGACCAACGCGTTGGGCAAAGACGTTTTAATTTTAAATTAGATTTTTTTTCATTCGAGTCAAAGAAAGTTGATAAAAGAGCCCATCGCTTAATACTATTACCAAAAAAAGTATAAATTCGCTCAACCGTCTTGAAAAAGCGAGTAACTTCTGGTATTCCGTTTATTGCATCATTAAGAACAAGATTTAAATTATGGGCACAGCAATGAACATACAATGCATTCTCTTGTTCGACAATAATTTGTTTTTGCACACCAGAATAAGCACCGCTCATTACCGCTGCTCCATCATATCCCTGGCCTCGACATTTCGATAAATCTAAGCCGATACTTTTGATACTGTCTATAATTTTTTGTACCAATCCGTCAGCCGTTTGATCATCGATTTTCGTAAAACCAAGAAAAGATTCTTTAATTTTAATTTCAGTAGGTTTATCATTTTCATCTTTCTCAATTTTTACGTACCGAAATATTTTACTCATTTGATCAACTTTTGAAATATCTTGTGTTGTATCCATTATTATAGCATAAAATGGTGCTTCTTTTAGATCACTAACTATTTTACCAATCACTGTTTTCGATAGCAAGTCTATAATCTCATTTTGAATTGTTGGACTCAAATATCGAATCGATCCGGCAGGTTTTGAAATCAACTCTTTCAAGACAGGATCATACATTGCAAGCAATTCAACAATTGATAAAAAGTTACCATTTGAGCCTATTTCTCCACCAATTACTTCACGGTGTCCCCTAAATGGAAGATTGCACGTAGCTAAAGTAAGCGTTATATTCATGATTCGATGTATAACTTTACACCAGAAAGACTTTTCCTTCAATATCTGAGCTTCATGATCTTTGTCAAGAATTTTATTTTTACGCCATTGTTCATATACCACGCACGATTTATGATGAATTGCGGAATTCTCATGATCTTTGATTTTATCACCCAATCTTCTCCAAGCCCGTACTCCATTTACCCAAGCAGGATTGAAATGTGGGCTATTTCTTTCAGCAAAGAGCCAACATGGTTCACAGTACGCACAGTCCAGTATTTTCGAATAGCAAATCCAACTTCGTGGTATTGTAACTCCGGCTTTGTTCGTTGTTGTATAGTAATAAGCTGAGAAGTAACTTTGTGTTTCGTTATTCAAGGGATAAGGTCCAGGTGGGCGGCAAGATCCAGAAGAAACAATAAATTTTTTAATATTTGCTGACAGTACACATATATCCTTAAAATGACCTTTGTCAGTTGGATAAGTTTGTTTTGTTATATTAGCGATCATATGTACGTCAATATTTGTTTCTTGTGATTCATCAGTATTGACTTTTTCTCTTTCGGCAGACTCAATCGCCTTATTCATTTCGCATACATTTATTCGATCTACTGTTTGCTCAAATAATGCATTACCAATTTGTTTATTTGAAGTACTAGTATCTTCTTTCATATTATCGCAAGTTTCAGAGTATTGCTTGGTACTTTTTTGACTTACGCATTTTGGCGATGAGTCTAGGAAAGATGATATTTTTTTTAATTTTTTGGTATTTTCATCTGCTTTAATTTTATTTTTTCTTTTCTGAGAACCGCTCAGATAAACCCGTTTATTGGAACTCATTTCAAAATTAAAATCCGCGCTAGCATACGCACACTACGTCTGTGTAGTAGTCGTAATCGTGGTGTATGGTAAGGCAGAGAAAAGAGAAAACGATCGTATACGTGATATATAAGCGCTTACGTTCTCCGCTATCAGCTTAGGGCTGTCGCAAGTCCATCCCCACTACTTAGTGCTAGCGTACTGTTCCGACTGCAATCTAGCAGCTAAGAGCGCGGGCCGCGTTGCGTTAATGCCAGCGACAGCAGCGCATTCTACGAAAGCGATCGTGTATATACATACACGCTTTACTGTGGCTGTGTTCCAAAATTCATTGCCAGTACTGAAATCTTATAGTTTACGTTACGTATATTGTAGATTTTCAGTACTGGCAGTGAATTTCGGAAAGCCTGTATTTATTTCGAATAGCATGTTAACAGCCCTAAATATTCGGGGGCCCCTTTCAAGCTGAGGCCCCCAGGACGTGCCCGGACTTCCCGGGTGATAGTTACGCCACTGGTTCTAGAAACGCACGGAATTCTGCGGAGCGCTCGAATCCATAGACCGCTGCTCCGATCACGTCGGGGTCACCAATTGTCTCCTGTGGCGGAGAGCTTGATAAACCGGAGCAAGGGGGTGATGAAGGAAGCGAATAACTACTCGAGCACGTGTAACTCAACAAATTAAGAAAATATATTCTGTAATGAACAAGTACAAATGAGATCCATTATTTCGAACCACCCGTAACGACTTCCAGCGAACGACAGTTAAGAAAATGTTCTCGAAAATAACTCTTTGACTTAGTCGCTGAGTGGCGCGCGTGACTAGCGACGTTAGCGCTATGATCGGCGAGCAGCAGCATCGTGCCGGCCAATCAGGGCGTGCGTGCAGCAGAGTGCTACACGCCACAAAAGTGCTCGGCGCGCAAGAGTAGCACCCGCGTGGTGCACGTGATTTTCCGAACACGTGCTCGCCGCGTGCCGTGTTTCGCAGTGTTACTTGAATCGGCTGTGAATGTGAGAAAAAATAGTATAGTGAAAACGCACGATCCGCGGCACGCGACGAGACGTTAACGCGAGTGGATACGCGTGTGAGATGTGGTAATGTGAGATGAGAAGTGAATCGCGAACGAACAACTAAACGGTAACGTAGTGAAGTGCGATGTAGACGCGTAATAATGAAAAGCAGCAATGAGGAACGATAATGACCTGTAAGCGGAATAAAAATGTGAATGTATGAGCGGTGATAATGGTGCAGCGAATGTGCGTGAAAGTGATGCGCTTACGTGCAATCCCTCGTTGCGGAGCCGGGAGGACCCGCTGTGCCTCGTACGCTTTGCGATGTTCCCGCCTCGTCTCGATGAAGCACCACGAGCTTGCTGACCGGTCGGGTGAGTGTTGAGGTGGCCGTTTTCACCTCAACGACGCGAACCTGGCCGTCGCGGCCAGGATGGACGGCGACAATGCATGCAAGTGGCCACTTCGCGGGTGACGTCAGCTCGCTGCGCACGAGACACAGCTGGCCCTCCTGCACCAGCTCCGTTGCACGCTGCCACTTGGGGCGTTCCGCGAGGCCGTGGATATACTCGTCCCGCCACCGCTGCCACAGGTGGTCCCGCATCCTTTGGACGAGCTGCCATCGGGAGAGCCGGTTCACCGGCACGTCGAGGAGTGACGGCTCAGGGATGGCACGGAGAGGTGCCCCGATGAGGAAGTGGCCCGGTGTGAGGGCCGCCACGTCGTCCGGGTCATCCGTCAGGGGGGAGAGCGGCCGCGAATTGAGGCATGCTTCCACCTCGGCGAGGAGGGTCGCCATCTCCTCATAGGTGAGGGTGGCATCGCCGATGACCCGCCTCAGGTGGTGCTTTGCCGACTTCACGGCCGCCTCCCATATGCCGCCGAAGTGAGGAGCCGCCGGAGGGTTGAACCTCCATTGGATGCGCTCCTCCGCCAGGGCCCGGGCGATGTGGCGGGCCTCTTGAGAGTTCGCCGTGAAGAGGGCCCGAAGCTCCTTATCGGCACCCACGAAGTTAGTGCCCTGGTCGGAGTAGATCGCCTGCGGCACTCCCCGACGGGAAACGAACCTTCGCAGGGCAGCCAGGAATCCTTCCGTGCTGTAGTCGCTGGCCACGTCTAGATGCACCGCCCGCGTGCAGAAGCAGACCCACACGACGATGAAGGCCTTGCTGCTTCGGTGCCCTCGACCCTTGGTGGCTCGCAGTAACACCGGACCCGCGTAGTCAACTCCGGTGTGCGTAAAGGGGCGCGCCGGAGTGACACGGGGCGCCGGGAGATCAGCCATAAGTGGCGGCGTGGATGCCGCCCGCCATCGCGAGCACCGAAGGCAGCAATGGGTGAGCCTCTTCACGGCGGACCGCCCGCCTGGCACCCAGTAGCACTGCCTCACCGCTGCCAGAGTCTGCTGCACGCCGCCGTGGAGCGTCCTGGCGTGGCAATCGTTGATGATCAACGCGGTGAGTGAGGACCCTTGTGGGAGAATAATGGAGTGTCTCTTGTCGTATCCAAGGGGCGCGCGGCGGATCCTGCCTCCAACCCGCAGCACATCCTGGTCGTCCAGGAACGGGGTAAGTTTGAGCAGTGCACTTTTCCTGGAGATTGTTTGACCTTTCTGTAACAAACTAATTTCAGTCGCGTAGGCTTCCGCTTGCGCCACTCGCACCCAGGTCAGCAGCGCTTCTTCCAGGTCGTCGCCGGTGAGTTCGGGGAGCCGATCCGCCTTGTCGTCCCTCGTCCGCAGCCAGCGCCGGCACCACGCAGTGACGCGCAGCAGCCGTCGCAGGGACGAGTACCGACGCAGCAGCTCCGGCTCCTCCTTGGTCAGCGTCGCCCCGACGATGGCCCGTGTGCTCTCCTCGGGGAGCCTGGTTGCCACCAGATTGTCCTCCGCATCTCGAGGCAAGTCGCCGTGCAACCAGGCCGGGCCCTGCCACCACAGCTTGTATTGCACGAGTTCTCGTGGTGGCAAGCCCCGGCAGGCGCAGTCGGCCGGGTTGTCCTGCCCAATCACGTGGTGCCTCTCCGCACCCGGCAGCGTGGTTTGGATCTCCGACGTCCGATTGGCCACGAACGTCTTCCACCGCGTGGAGTGGCCTCGGATCCAGCCCAGCGCAACGGTGGAGTCGGACCAGAGGTGGACTGGCACGGTCTCGAGCCCCAGGACCGTCCGCACGTGGGCCATCAATCGGACCAGCAGGGTTGCCGCACACAGCTCCAGCCTCGGTAAGGAAATCTGTTTGATTGGTGCGACCTTGGTCTTGGCAGCGACCAAGCGAACAGACCAATCATCCTCTTCTTCGGTTCGCAGGTAGATCACGGCTGCGTAGGCCCGCTCCGAGGCGTCGGCGAAGCCGTGCAGCTCCGCCTGGTCCCGCCTGGACTGGAGCCACCGAGGGACTCTGATTTCCGCCAACGTTGGGAGATCGTCCAGGAAGGCCTGCCACCGTCGCTGCCTCCGCCGTCGGGAGGGGGATGTCCCAGTCGCGCGACAGTAGCCAGGTCCCCTGGACGAAGATCTTCGCGCTCACGACCACGGGGGCCAGCCAGCCCAGTGGGTCGAACAGCTGTGCCGCTTGTGAGAGGACCGTCCGCCGGGTGATCCCTCTCGATGATACCGGTTGCACCACAAAGACGAAGGTATCGTCCCCTGGGCGCCAGTGCAGCCCCAGCGTCGAGTGGGTGGTGAGTGTCGTCCACACACGCACCCCAGGTTGCGACAGGTCCTCCTCCGGGATGTCCTCCAGGATGTCCGGCTGATTTGACGCCCATTTTTTTAGGGGGAAGCCGCCCGCCATGCAGAGATCCCGCAGCTGTCTCGCGAGATCCCTGGCCTCCTCGATTGTGGGTGCCCCTGACAGGACGTCATCGACGTAGACGTCCCGTCGCAGAGCACTCGCGCCGTCTGGGAACCTCTCCTCCTCGTCCGTGGCGAGCTGATGCGGATCGCCAGAAACGGAGCGCACGCCATACCGTAAGTAACGGTATTCAGTCTGTACTCTGAAATTTCTCCATCGTCACTTCTCCAAAGGATCCGTTGCAGGTCCCTGTCCTCTGGGTGGACCAGGATCTGCCTGTACATTTTTTCTACGTCCGCGGCGATGACGTATCGATGCCACCGCCAACGGAGTAGAACGTCCGCCAATGATGGCAGCAAGTTCGGCCCCATTCGCAGGAACCGGTTGAGGGATTCGCCGCCGGGGAGGGCTGCCGAGCCGTTGAACACGACCCGGAGCTTGGTGGAAGTGCTCGTCGGCTTGAGCACTCCGTGGTGCGGTAGGTAGCACCCCTGCTTGTCCTCAGACAATGCCGCGGCCCGCGTCATATGCCCGAGCCGCTCGTATTCCTCCAGGAATGCTCGGTACATTTCCGCAAGTCTCGCGCGAGCCGCTTCTCCACGCTGGAGAGCACCCGCGCAGCCACGTTCCGCGTCGCGGCGAGGTTTGGTATTCGGGGCGCGGTCGGGAGTCGCACGATGTACCGGCCGCTCTCGGTGCGAGCGTGTGTCCGTGCAAAAAGGACCTCGCACTCCTGCTCCTCTACCGTCATCGCATGCTTAGCTGCGGTGACCTCTTCCTGCTCCCAAAATTGTCTCACGAGACGATCGAGCGGCTGGTCCACGGAGCACGTGTGTAACGACGCGATTCGTGACGCGACGGTACCGGCGGCGCCCGACACGATCCATCCTAATTTTGTCTCCTGTGCCACAGGTTCCAGCTCCCCGCCCCGTCGGATACCCGGAGCGAGGATCGTGGCATGAGCATCGGCCCCAAGGAGAACGTCGATGGGGTCCGCGGAGGTGAATGTCGGATCGGCCAGAGGAATGCCCCGGAGATGCGGCCACTCCTGTTCAGCGCCACTCGCGAGTCCGGCGTAGACGCTCAGCCGGGGAAGCACAATCGCGGACACGGTGAGTACTTCGTCACCACTCGCGCTTGCCACGTCGAGTCGCACTTGTCCGCGCGCGATGCCGGTCTGTCGTCCCCCCACGCCGAACACTGCCACCGAAGCTCGAGATCGCGGAAGTCGCAGTCGTTGCCCGAGGGCCTCGGTGATTATTGAAACCTCCGAGCCCTGATCAATAAGCGCCCGGACGGGGTACAGGTTACCGAACCGATCACGCACCTGGATACGCGCGGTGGCGAGGAGGACGGCAACTTTACCCTCCGGAGGGTGGTACGCGAAATGTGATGTAATTGCACCCGCTGCAACGCGAGTAGAGTCTGTCGCGGGTTCGCGGAACGCGTCATGCAACGCGGAGTGGTGAAGTTTTTCGCAAACGGTGCAGTTGCGCTTAGACTGGCACTCACCCACTTTGTGCTTCCCCAGGCAATTGAGACAGAGATGATGGTCCTCCACGAAGCGCTTCCTCTCAGCTGCAGTCCTCTGGCGGAAGGTGTCGCAGGACATCAAGAAGTGATCCTTGCGGCACAGGGAACACCGCTCCTTCTCCTTCCTGCTGGGCTCCTTCCATTGGGCCAAGTGAGTCTTGGTAGCGACTCGCGAGGTTGCCTCGGTCCTGATGGGCTGCACGGCCTCAAGCGTGTGTAATCGACGCTCGAGAAACTCGTGCAGCTCCTCGTACGTGGGCGGCGTGCTTGTGCCGCCGATGGTGTCTTCCCATTCGCGCCTGGAGCGAGGATCGAGCATCTCCACGGAGAGGAAGACGAACAAGTCCTCGCTGCTGGGGATGGGTCGGCCAATGCTTTGTAACGAGCCGACGGTGCTCGTCATTGCATGGAACAGCCGGCGGAGCTCGGTCACCGACTCGCTCTTCATTTTAGGCAGCGCTGTATATGCTGCGTAATATGAGCGCACCAGGAGACGTGGATTCTCATAGTAGCGCAGCAGCGCTTCCCACACCCTGGTGAAATTCCTCTCGGTAGTAGCGAGACTTCTTATCAGCGACTCCGCTTCTCCTTTCAGGCTCACTTTGAGGTAGTGAAGCCTGGTGACGTCCGAGATAGAGGGGTCGTCGACAATAAGAGACCGGAATAAGTCACGGAAGGGCGGCCAGTCCTCATACCTTCCTGAAAAGCTCGGCAGCTGAATCCTCGGCAAGGTCGTCCGAGGAGGAGGGGCCGTCTCCGAGGATGCCGGCTTCACGTCCGCTGCGGCGGATTGGTATTCGAGGAGCAACGTCCTTTGCTCCAGGTACGTGCCCTCTGCGAGACCCATGAGGTCGTTTGTTAAATAGTCATGGTTTTCGAGCTCCTTAGGAAAGGAGCGAACCAATCGTCTCGTGATGAGCTTCAAACTTTTCCCATCTCTTGTCGAGAACATGAAGGGTGTTCTTGACTAAGGCCGCGGTGATCCTCGCGGTACCCACCTTCTTCATGTTTTCGACCGTTCGTGCCATACGCCCGAAATGGTCGTTTTGTACCGCAATAAGCGCTTCCATTTTTCAGATCGATGGAAATTGCAGCTGGCACGGAGCACTGAAGTCTTCCGGCTGGAATCCGGCTCGAAGGACCAAAATGTTCGTGACTGGACGAGTGAGCGAGGAAGATATAAATGAGCACGCACACAAATAATCACACGCAAGTTTGAACAGAAATTAAAGTATATTTACACCAAAACACAGTTAAATAAAAGTCACACAAGTCTTATATTACAGTTATATACACGATTTCAGCGCGCGGCACTGAACACGGCGCGGACAACGCAAGTCCGTTGTGAGGCGCGCGATGAGTCCAAAAACGGCGATTGACCACCGAGATTGATTCTCCCGTGGAGCAAGCGACTCCAGAAAGGCGCGTGCGAAGATATCTGAGTACGCTACTCAGATATTCACGAATTCTGAACGCTAGAATAGCAAGCGACTGTTGTCGCTGTGTGCGAATTCGCTGTCTCGAAATCAAAACTGTAGAAGTGCGGGTCGTACCTCGAACGAATCTTAGCAGACTAGCCCTCGTCCCCACTCTGCATCCGTTTTTATACTGTGCTTTTCTGGAATGTTCTTTCCTGTCATTTCCTCTTGAAGGAAATGACGACATAAAAAGAACACTCCAGAAAAGCCCGGAAAATTCGATATAAATAAATTCTACATAAATATAATTTGACATAAATGATTGGGGACGATGACAAGGCTTTTTGAGCTTAGGAAAGCGGCAGCGCCGCCGTTTCGCTACTTGAGCGCGCTCCGCGTGAGCGCGGCTAAGTTCTGTGATACATTGATAGCGGGACGTAAGTCCTGTGCGCGGCGCAAATGGAGAGCAACGACAGCGATGTGTGCGATGTAACACACATCACTGCCGCTACTCTCCATGTATGTTGTAGCTGCATTGCACCACCTATGTTGCACAGGCCATGCAACACAGGCGATGCAATGCAGCGTGATGAGGGCCTTGCGGAGCCCTTCGCTCGCGAACATATATGTTCAACGTACAGATAGTAATTATGTATATTAAAAAATAGTAAAATGTTTTATTATACTTGTTATATTTATAATAATAAATACATACCTATAAAACTACTACAACTACTGCAACGATTAATAGTTCACACAATTTAATTAAGGGTACACGATAAAATGTACGATGTTACGTATTAAACTGATGCTCGCAAAGCGACGACATTTTCTCCAACGATAAAATTATTCGTCTTACAGACTTTTAAACTTGTTTTATATAAGTGCTCAAGCTATATGTGATGAAAACTTTCGTGATTATATATGGATATGTCCTCCAAGTGTATTCGTCATCTTTTGATTACAGGAAAACGCGTTGTGCGAAGAATCGAGCGCATGGACCGACACAAATAGCGTATGTACGGAGGCGTTTATAATTAATTCTCGAAAATGATATTACGCAACATAACTTTAATATACATGGATGAATTCGTAAAAAAATAACCTTTAATTTGGTAAAAACAAAAATTCAAAATTTTGAAAAAAAAGTTAAAGGGGTAAGGCTTTTTGAAAAATAAAAAAAAAAAAAAATTTTTTACGTTATTTTATAGTACTCATCAAGCCATTTAATACCCAGTTTGAATTTCTGTTCTATCTTTTTTAGTTTCGAAGATATTCGCTCCGAAAAACCGATTTTTTTCAAAGGGGTGTTTCACCCCCTAAAAGACCGTATGGGAACGTATAAAAAAAAACGTGTCCCCTATTTTGATCTAGAGAACAACATATTAGAAGCTCATCAAAATTGGAGGGGGACACTTCCGACACCTTCCTTGTTAGTTTCGGTCGGACACTAGTTAGTAGTGATGTAAGAGTGAAAACTACCAAATATTATATTCAAAAAACATTTTGTATGAGAGTTATGGGGGTAAGATTAAAAATTAAAAAATTTAATTTTCTCGTTAATGGATAAACCAATTTTGATGAAAAAATATATGTTATGGGATTGAATGGTGTGGTATTTGACAAAAATTTTGAAATTTAAAAAAAAAACCGACTAAAAAATTTTTTTAAATTTTTGCGAATTTTTAAAAATAATTTGTTCATGAGATACTAATACTATTTTTTACTAGAAAAATCTTCAATTTATTTTGTAAAACATATTTAATTTTCAAAACGATTGGAAGGGTACTTCATAGTTAAAAAATTATCGAAGTTGAACTCATACGGTTTGCCGGACGCTGCCTACACCTCGCTTTCTTCTCTTATTATTCACAGCCATCTCAAATACTTTAACAATTAACAAGTTTCCACGATAGAGTTTGCTCTAGAAGAAGTATTTCAAAAAAGTTTATTTGGAGTCTGATAAATCTGAATACTTATGTATCGTCTCTTACCTGTTTAATCTTCATCACTATTGTCCTCTATCACAGGGACAAAATTATTTTGCTGAAACATTTCACTAAGGATCTCAGCTGGTCTGAATATTTTTGACACGTATCTGGCATGAGATAAATAGTAAATTATTGCAGCAACATGAGAACAGCAACCAACAGTTCTACCTCCATTTGCACATTCGCATACATACTCCAATCCAGAAATGTCATTGTTGGGTTTATACTTTAAAAAGCACCGGTACATTTTCCGATTTATACACATCGTTCAATAAGTCCCGAGACTAACCCAGAGATAGTGCTAGTAGTACCAAGCTGGCCACGTTTCCCTAGAGTGCGAACCTTCACATGAAACGTGTAAAAATTTCACGTCGATCGGACCACAAACAGCTGAGTTATTGAGGTTAGAGCAAAGTCACTTTGTAATTTGTTTGAAAAATGGAAAAAAGCGAGTTTCGCGTGTTGATAAAGCATTGTTTTTTAATGGGTAAAAACACCGTAGAAGCCCAGCAATGGCTTGAGAAATGTTATCCGGACTCCTTTCCATCCAAATCAACGATTTGTCGTTGGTATGCTGAGTTTAAACGTGGTCGTACGGACACAAACGATGCGGAACGTTCGGGTAGGCCATTGGAAGCCGTTGTACCGGAAAATGTGAGTGAAGTGTTAAAAATCGTAATGAAAAATCGCAAAGTGAAGGTCCGTGAGATTGCAGAAATGACACAGATATCATCTGGAAGCGTATTTACAATCCTTCATAAAAAATTGAGCATGAAAAAGGTTTTTTCCAAGTGGGTGCCGCGATTGCTTTCAATGGAACAAAAACAGCAGCGAATCGACGATTCAGAGAGCTGTTTATCGCTATTTACTCGCAATAAAAAGGATTTCCTGCGTCGATACGTGACCATGGATGAAACATGGATACATCATTTCACTCCGGAGTCGAATCGGCAATCATCTGAGTGGCGCGCGGCTGGCGAAAGCCGTCCAAAGCGTCCAAAAACGCAGCAGTCTGCTGGCAAAGTCATGGCGTCTGTTTTTTGGGATACACATGGCGTGATTTTCATTGACTACCTGGAAAAAGGTAAATCGATCAACAGTGATTATTATATTGACTTGTTGGTACGTTTGAAGGAGGAGATCGCAGCAAAACGACCGCACATGAAGAAGAAAAAAATCCTTTTTCACCAAGATGCACCATGCCACAAGTCCATGAAAACAATGGCAAAATTCAACGAGTTGTGCTTTGATTTGCTTCCCCACCCTCCGTATTCGCCAGATTTAGCCCCCAGCGACTACTGGCTCTTTGCTGATCTCAAAAAAATGCTCCAGGGAAAAAAATTTGGCTCGAATGAGGAGGTTATTGCCGAAACTGAAGCCTATTTTGAAGCAAAGGATAAATCCTTCTATAAACATGGTATAGAAATGTTGGAGAGGCGTTGGAAAGATTGTATCACTGTAAAAGGAGATTATATTGATGAATAAAAATGATTTTTGAAAAAAAATGTTGTTTTCGTTGTTAGTCTCGGGACTTATTGAACGATGTGTTATGACGTGATGGCACTTGCAATTTTAATATATTTGATCGTTCTTTAACAAACTGCACTTTAATCCGATGATCGTTATCAACTATCTCGGCTAAATATGATACTGCTTGCGATAATTGATAAGTTCTAGTAAAAAGAATTTTCAAGTCTCGAATTGTTATTTCGGGGAAATCTAAAACATCTTCTGATGAGATGCTTTGAAAAATTAATTTCTTACGCAACCAATCCTTTTCTTCGACTTCAGCAGCTAATGTATTTTCCATAACTTTTTTACATCTCATTATTTTCACTATTTCTTCGGAAAACTCTATATCAGACTCTAATCTTTTTCCGAATTGATTATTGAGGAATAATGCAATCCGGAAGTACATTCCAATTTTTGGAAGCATTTTATTGTTCAATTTATGGTTAGGAGTCGGTATTTTTGTTTAATTACTCCGTGAACAGCTTCAACGCCCAACGAATTTTTGTAACAAAACGGGATTTGTTTGATTCCTTTGTTCAAAGCTGTTTACGTTTTCCTTTCAAAGAAGGCATCAATACCTTAATTTTTTTTAGTTCCAACTCATCTTTCACATCTCGAAAGCCGCGATCGAGAATTAGATTATCATTTTTTTGCAATAACTTACACAAAGCGTTCGAGTCCTGAAAAAGAGTTCTTTAGACATCTGCATCGTTCAAATTCGCGGGATACGGGCCTAACATATCCACTATATATCCGTCAGTAGTACAAATGGTACAAAAGGTTTGCATAGTGGAACTTTTTTCTGGCGTGAATAAGTTTTTCTTTGAAATTCATTGTTTGTACTTGTCTTGTGGATCAGGATGGTGACACTAACACCGCCGCTGTGGTTTCGTATATAACGTTTATTTAAATTTTAGATCAATACACTAGGTCACTATTCGTACGTAATTACATAACGGTATTCGCATTGCTCGTGCGAGCCTCGGTTATTTTCGACGGCGCGCGCCTAGGAGTGTAGGATCCACTCTGAGTCGGTTGGACTTCGCCTGGGGACGATCGTTATCGCCCTGAGTCCGGGTGGTCAGCCCGACCGCGACGACGCCTTGGGAGATCACTCCTGAGTCGCGGTATCACGGCACACCTTTCCGAAACTCTCACTAATTTCTGTATGATTGTGCCGGCTCTATCTTTAGGGACCGATGTGTCTCTTACAACACCGACTACCGGAATGAATCGACTTAGACTCGCCCCCCCCCCCCCCGAACCCTCGATTCTTTCTCCTATTGGCCATTCTCAAGTTTGGTGGTTCGTGGGGGGACACCGACGTCCAATCGGTAACGATGCGCAATCCTCGTCATCTCTCGGCGGATCCTTGTTTCATCGATGCCCCATTGTTTGCCCGCTTTAATGTCGAGATACCGCTACCGATTACGAGGAAACGCTGTCATGTCAAAACTGAACAAGACGAGTCGGCGACGTGCCGAAAGACGCTTACAGATAGCCGGCGATAAGCCGAAGCGAATGAGAAGAGTCGGTGTGTGTCATGATCGTGGTGGTTCGTCTGACCATCCCGCCTTTTTTCGTGCACGAAATTTGTCTTTCGGACATTGTGACTCGACATACTCCCCCCGTTGAGAGGGTACACCGATCAACTGAAACGAAACGTATAAACCGCAATATTGTTCCAAATCTCGCATACATGTTCGCGTACGGATTCGCATAGGTTTTCGCATACAATTTCGCAGATGACGTGCGTCATCACTCGGACGATTGCTCGTTCGGAAGTGGACAGAGGGTCTTTACCGCTCTCTTCACTTCTCCGGATGCAGTTTTTAAGGTGGCCACCCGTGCTACGCCATCGTCGCCTGGGATCAAGGTAGTGATCCTGCCCATCGCCCATTGAGTGCAGGTCATGGATCTGTCTTTAATGAGGACGACGTCTCCGACTTTGAGCGTGGATCCTTCTTTGGTCCATTTGGAGCGAGTTTGCAGCTCGTTCAGATATTCCAGGCTCCACTTCGCCCAGAAGTCCTGTCGCACCTTGGCTATGTGCTGCCAAGTAGATAGCCGGTTGTCTGCAACTGTCAACAAATCGCTTTCCGGCAAGGAAGTTATGGGTTTTCCGATCAAACAATGAGCTGGCGTCAGAGCCAGTAAGTCATTCGGATCCGTAGAAATGGCAGTAATCGGACGGGAATTTAAGATACCCTCGATTTCGACAGTGAGCGTGTTTAGTTCTTCGAATGTAAATACCGAATCACCTACTACCCTTTTTAGATGATGTTTAAAGAGTCTTACGGAGGACTCCCATAACCCGCCGAAATGAGGGGCGGCAGGTGGGATAAAATGCCACGTAATCTGCTGTTCGCTCGCGAACTTGTGTACGAGAGTCTTATGTTCTTCCGAATTGAGTAACGTGTATATTTCTTTTAATTGATTGTTGGCGCCCACGAAATTGGTGCCGTTGTCCGAATAAATATGCTCCGGTACCCCACGTCTAGCGACGAATCTTCGCAACGCAGCGAGGAATCCGTCCGACGTCAAATCGCTGACGACCTCTAAATGTATTGCCTTTATCGCCATACACACGAACACGCATACGTACACCTTTATTTTGGATCGATTGCGGAATTTTTTCTCCTTTATAGAGAATGGACCGCAAAAATCAATACCGGTGTTAGCGAACGGTAGTGCCGCGCGTACCCGACTTGCCGGGAGACTACCCATTTTGTAGTCTACGGTGCCGGATCGGAAGCGTATGCAGCGCGTGCAGGTGCGAATTATTTTCCGTACCTGGTTACGGCCGTCCGGTAGCCAAAATTTTTGCCGCAAATTATATAGAGTCGTCTGAATGCCTGCATGAAAATGCTTCTCGTGAGTACCGCGAATAATACAGTCTGTCAGATGGTGTCGACTGGGGAGCAGTATCGGATGCCTCTGATTGAACGTGAGATCTGATTTCTGAAGCCGCCCGCCCACACGGATTAAGCCCACGTTATCTAAGAACGGATCTAGGTTTGCAAACTTGCCTTTATTACCCGAATTGTTTTTTAACGATTTTAATTCATCCGCAAGTCGGGCTGCTTGAAGGGACCTTAGCACCCGTATTTCGGCTTCCTTAGTCTCGTCCGCGCGCAACGGTCCTGTGTGTTTATTGCTAAGTCTAACCCGAAGGCAATATGCCACTATCCGGATGAGCTTAATATACGATGAGTATTTGGTTAATATGTCGAGCTCACTGTTCACGGATACTAAACATACGTTTTGTCTCAATTCCGGTACTTCGTTCGTCGGAGTAAATTCGCCGGGCCATTTTAATTCGTCGCCTGTTAACCATTGTGGTCCCATAAGCCACTTTTGATTCCGCGAGAAATCGTGAGGTAGCTGCCCTCGTGATATCGCGTCTGCTGGATTGTCCTCCGATCTAATATGGCGCCACTCGTTTGAACCCGTTAATTCTCGGACGTTCACGACGCGGTTTGCTACGTACGTTTTCAATCGATGCGGAGGTGTGTTTAACCAGTGGAGTACCACTGTCGAATCGCACCAAAAAACATTTTTGCTTATGGTAAGATTTAGCGCGTCGTTCGCCTCACGGTATAACCGCGCTAATAATAACGCGCCGCATAACTCTAACCGTGGTATAGTCGTCGTCTTCAATGGTGCGACTCTCGATTTGGCGCATAATAGGTTAACCTTTGCTTTACCTTGTCTATCGCATGATCGTACATAAACGCATGCCCCGTAGCCGACATTGCTGGCGTCGCAAAATCCGTGGAGTTGAACATCGCGGCACTCCTCCACGAGTAACTTACGATCGAAGTAGATGGTATTCATCAACTCCCACTGTTTCGTGAATTCTGTCCAATCTGTATATATGTCTTGCGGAACGGTTTCGTCCCAGTGTAGTCCACGTTCTTTGTATTAATCTTTTAGCGTACAAAATGACCGGACCTAACAGTCCTAGCGGATCAAAGATTTTTGCTGTCTCCGCCAGTATAATTCTTTTCGTTACTCGTTCTGATCTCTTAATCGGATTCGTCGAATAACATATCTTATCTTTGTTTGTACTCCACGTTATTCCTAAAGTCTTTAAGGTACAATCCGCGTTTAACCCGAGGTTACCTTGCAACACCCTTTGCGGTAAATCCTCGACTACGCGTCCTTCATTGGAGGCCCATTGTCGTATCGCGAACCCTCCCCGAGCTAATAAAGCAATTATTTCGTCTCTAATAGCGCGCGCTTGATCTATGGTTTCGGCTCCGGTTAGCAGGTCATCCACGTAGAGATGCGACTTCAGGATCTTAGCCGCCCTAGGATAAGTGATCTGCTCGTCTTCTGCAAGTTTGTGCACCGTTCGAATCGCTAAAAACGGCGAGGAGGAAACGCCAAACGTTAACGTGTCCAATTGGAATGTACTGATTTTATCTCCTTGGCGCCAAAGAATGCGCTGATAATGGCGATCATCCTCGTGCAATAAAACCTGACGATACATTTTCTCTATGTCAGCCTTCATAACGTAGTTGTATGTGCGGAATCGGATCAAATGCGCGATTAGACCATCTTGAATAGTCGGACCTATCATCAATAAATCATTTAATGACACTCCGTTATGCGCCCTCGCCGACGCGTCGAACACTATTCTCACCTTCGTCGTGCTGCTTGTTTCTTTGATGACTGCGTGATGGGGCAAGTAGTACCCGTCTTCGGCGGGATTCTCTACTAACGACATGTGGCCTAACTCTATATACTCGTTTATGACTCGCGTATATTCGGCTTTCAACGTCGCGTTAGCGTTCAGCTTGCGCTCTAAAGATAGGAGACGTTTCATTGCCATCGTTCGCGATTCGCCCAAACGTTTACTCGTACTTCGAAACGGTAAGCGAACCGTGTACCGGCCGTTTTCGTTGCGAAAAATTGTTTTCATGAAATGTGCCTCGATTTCGATCTCTTCATCTGATAACGGTTTGCTTGTCGCAACCTCTTCTAATGCCCAAAACTTATGTATCAATCAAGTGAATAATCTTCTCTTCGCCAGCGATAATAAAATCAGGAAATTGAAAGAATAACTGACGTGCAAACTGGCAGTTGATACATTTATTAAAAACACGACGTTTCGACCATGGAATTTGGTCCTTTTCAAGTGTATAATATAAAACGATGTCGAAAAAATCACATTATATAATACAATCAAATTGCGATATTACAAAGATGTCTAGTTAAAAAGACGCGTCGACGCGTCTTTTTAACTAGACATCTTTGTAATATCGCAATTTGATTGTATTATATAATGTGATTTTTTCGACATCGTTTTATATTATACACTTGAAAAGGACCAAATTCCATGGTCGAAACGTCGTGTTTTTAATAAATGTATCAACTGCCAGTTTGCACGTCAGTTATTCTTTCAATTTCCTTATGTATCAAGCCTTCTAGATTGGTAGAATAACACGTCGGGGTCGTTGACAAACCTTGTGGCGATGCGCCTCCGGCGACTACCCAACCAAGCCGCGTTTTTTGCAAGTATAATTCGTAACCCACTCGCGACAAATTAATCTGACCAATCGCAAAGAATGACAGAGTTGCTGTGGAACCTATCAATAAATCGACCGGACGCGGCAAATGAAATTCCGGGTCCGCTAGTCGAATATTCGACGGTACTCGAATGGACTCGCGAGGAAACACTTCGGACGGAATCAAATCCGCAATAGCTGGTACTATCATGCACGTCAAATTTTTACGAAACCCATCGTATACGGATTGAATTAGTATTTGCACCATGCCTTTCGATGCGGTACTCATGCCGTTGATCGCGCGAACAGGAAGAGAATGCGCTACCACGCGGAGTCTTAACTGTTTCACGAGGGTTTCGGATATGAAGTTCGCCGTCGCGCAGGTGTCTAATAGCGCGCGACACTTAATTTGATTGTCCCTTTGGTCGCGGATGTACACTAACGCGCTTGTCATTAGCTGCGGCGCAAACATTTGTAATGACGCGAGACTCGTTATTCGCTTGCCGATCGCCTGTACTAGTCATTTTGCTTGCGGCGGTTCGGATTTTGCCGCGTTGGATTGCTTCGTATTTGCGTAATTATCGACGTGTAAGAGGGTATTATGGCGTTTCTGACAAATAGTGCAAGATGAAAACTTGCAAGTGCTACCTCGATGAGAACGCAAACAGTTGTAGCATAATCTCGCTCCCTTTATCGCGTCAATCCGTTTTTGAACCGACAGCTGTTTAAATTTATCGCACGAATATAAGGGGTGACGATTTGCATATTATGCAATTACGCGACGCATTCAGTAGGAATGCTTGGTTCGACGATGAACTTCGCCTTTTCTTTGTCGGCGGTTCGCTCTTAATTCTTTCTGATTCCGTCTCCTTCGCTCTTTCCCGCTTCGACGCGCAGACCGCAGATTTATATAGAAATTCGTACATTGCGTCAAGTTCCGGGAACCTTTCTCTTTCGAGGGTCGTTTCCCATCTATCCGATGCACTCTTCGGGAGCTTGCTTTCTAGAATCGTAACTATCATTTCAGGCCCTACTGTAACGCCTAAAGCGCTCAAGGACGCGACGTGTTGTTGCGCATTGTCCGCGAGTTTAGATAGGCCGTGTGTCGTTTCCCTTTCCAACGCCGGTAAATTTAATAGTAGCGTGAGGTGCCGCGAGACTAAGATCCGTTTCACTTCGTAAGCTCGTTCAAGAATTTCCCATGCATTGGAATAATTTATGCCGGCAACCGCGAAAATTCGCGTTTTATTGGTTGCTTCGCCGGTTAATGCGGATTTCAGGTAGTGTAACTTGTCTATATCTGATAGATCCGTTTGCGAACCTATCATATTTTTGAACGCGTTCTTAAACGATAGCCAGTTCTCGTATTTTCCGTCGAATGTGGGGAGGGACGCCTCGGACAACTTGATTCGCCGTCTCTTACAACCGTTTGCGAACCCCCCGTTATCGCTTTGCGCCTCGTCAACTGACCCGCTCGCACTCGCTTCCGGCACGTTCGACGCGTGTATGATATTTTCGACTCTAGCCGCGAGAGAATAATAACGATCTTGTATTGCTGTGAACTCCGCTTGATGTCCATCGTTCCCGTCTAGCACCACGAGTTCATCGTTATTTTCTTCGAAAGCATGATATAGTTCCGTTACGCGTTTCATTCGTAATTTTAACGATACATTATCTATTTTGCCTTTATCGAGGGTATTATTTAAATTTGTCAATTGGGACTTCAACGAGGTCCTCTTTTGAATTAAAATCTTAATTCTTTCTGCCATTTTGAAGTGATGCGCTTAAACAAGGCTCGAATGACTTACTTTAATTGGTTGGTAGCTCGCAGTTCGCGCTGTTTCTTATCGACGATGGCGAATCCCAATTGTCGTTGCTGCAGGCGGATATCCTTTCCTTGCAGAGGTCGACCTCACAGGAGGCACCAAAATGTCTTGTGGATCAGGATGGTGACACTAACACCGCCGCTGTGGTTTCGTATATAACGTTTATTTAAATTTTAGATCAATACACTAGGTCACTATTCGTACGTAATTACATAACGGTATTCGCATTGCTCGTGCGAGCCTCGGTTATTTTCGACGGCGCGCGCCTAGGAGTGTAGGATCCACTCTGAGCCGGTTGGACTTCGCCTGGGGACGATCGTTATCGCCCTGAGTCCGGGTGGTCAGCCCGACCGCGACGACGCCTTGGGAGATCACTCCTGAGTCGCGGTATCACGGCACACCTTTCCGAAACTCTCACTAATTTCTGTATGATTGTGCCGGCTCTATCTTTAAGGACCGATGTGTCTCTTACAACACCGACTACCGGAATGAATCGACTTAGACTCGCCCCCCCCCCCCCCGAACCCTCGATTCTTTCTCCTATTGGCCATTCTCAAGTTTGGTGGTTCGTGGGGGGACACCGACGTCCAATCGGTAACGATGCGCAATCCTCGTCATCTCTCGGCGGATCCTTGTTTCATCGATGCCCCATTGTTTGCCCGCTTTAATGTCGAGATACCGCTACCGATTACGAGGAAACGCTGTCATGTCAAAACTGAACAAGACGAATCGGCGACGTGCCGAAAGACGCTTACAGATAGCCGGCGATAAGCCGAAGCGAATGAGAAGAGTCGGTGTGTGTCATGATCGTGGTGGTTCGTCTGACCACCCCGCCTTTTTTCGTGCACGAAATTTGTCTTTCGGACATTGTGACTCGACAGTACTTTTTTGATGATGTGCATAAGTTCCATCACAGATTAAAAATAAATGTTTATGACTATCAAACAAATTCTTAGCAATCTTAGTTGTGTAGTTCTCTAAGATCAGCTCTGATGGAAGAAGTTATTCTAAAACAACATGGCAACACATCTTTAAATAATTTGAGAACTGCTGTTGAGTATTCCGAAATAAGCTGTTCGTGTTCAAGTTGAAGCATGGAAGCTAATATTTTATTTGAATTGCCTGTGCGAAGTTTTAAGAGAAACACAACGAGTGCTTGGGTGACAGTACGGTTGTGACCGTTTGACACTGAACTCAGCATACTTCTTAACATTATAATATTCTCCCATGTTAATCCCGTAAAAATAAAAAGCTGTTTCTCGGAGAGATTAAAATCTCCGATCTTGTCATAAAGTGTAGAGTCACATTTAACAGAGAGAGTGCACATCATTTTAGTCAGTTCTGAAGCACTGAGTTTAGATGAGTTCGAATACATTTTTAAATAGTCAAGATCTTCATCATAAAACCGATTTTTTATTAAATGGATTCGACAACATCAATTGCCTGTCGGTATGTAAAGCTTCCTTTTAATAAACGATTGGATACGAGCTTCTTCTAGAATCACAATTCTATTTTTGACAGCGGAATAAATACAGCAGTATTTGTGCGTCGAAACTGTTCTTTGAATTTGAACCTCGATTTGTTTATCACTCAACTTATCCACCTTCGGTTTAAGTTGTATACTGATTATCGGATCACTAGATGTTGACTGTTCCTTGTTTTCGGTTTTATTGTCACATTTTTGTTTTTTGTACTGAAAAAGTCTACATTTTCCACATAAAATATCGCAAACAGTGATTGTTCGTTGAAGATTCTCACTAAAATAAATTGCCTCATACGAATCCGTGACAATGCTCGTTTGTATTAAAAATAATAATATAAGAGAGATGCCTTTTACGAGTAGTAAACAAATCAACAATAATCATTTGAAATAACACATGTTTATTATAGGTCAGACGCGTTTTGGCTTACAAAGCCCTCTTCAGTGACATTAAATATAAGATCGTTGGACAATAACAAAAATTTCGATTTTTAACATGTAATACTTATAGTTAGGGTGCGCATATTCTCGTGGAGTTCGTCGTCGATAGTATTCTTCATGGGCCAGTAAATTAAAT